>CM029021.1:88047762-88247762 GCA_016801055.1 Panax notoginseng | reverse complement strand
TAGCTTTGTATTTCGTGAATCAGATAGACATATATTGTTTCACCGTGTGAGTTATATAAGGGCTTGTGCTTAAATTCGGTATGGCTGCAATTTCAAATAGAAATATACTGATCTTGGTTTTATTGAAGATTATGTGATGTCTATTGTACATGGATGTTATGTAAGTAGGTCATAATACATTGAAAAATGGTTATGTCTGCGTTTGTGCTCTTGGCTAATTTCCTGTGATATGTGAATAATCTTGCATAATGGTGGTGATTAGATGAACTATTAAATGAAGTTAGGATCCCATTATTTCCAGATTTGATTTATTACATTATTATTCTTTTGTTAGTTATTATTTGAGTTTAGAGTAATTCACCCTCATAAACATTAGTTTAAGCATATAAAAATAGTGATTTAGTTTATGCATAATAGTTTAATTTAGAAATCTTTCTCCATGGATCGATACTCGACTTACTCTGTATAACTTGTTGACACATGTATGCTTGCATAAGTTAGAGCTCTTTTGTTTGAACTAAAAAAGAGGCAACAATTACCGTCTAAAGTATAGATGAGGTTAATGTGTTGCAAGCAATTCACCCAACAAACTGTGCTAGAAACGATCCGGGCGACGACCACCTCATGCAAGCGTGTTGTGGAGTCTATCATAATGATGAGGACATGACATGCGTGGACTCAAACAAGACTAAAGGGACGTGGGGATCAAGCAAGGCTAGAGGTAAAAGGTTCAAACAAGATCTCAATGGATAGATCCAAGATGTTTAGGCTGAAGCTAACACAAGAAAACCCAAAGAGAAGGATGAGACACAAATTTGGGTCAATTTAATACAAGCCCAATTCTGATTTGACTAAACCCACGAATTACATATTCAGCAAGGATTTTTAGATTTTTATAATTCTATTGTAATTGGGACTTTTTTTTTAGAAGTTCTTTTTCAAATTGACTTCTATTAGGATTTTTAGATTTTTATAATTCTATTGTAATTAGGACTTCTTTTTAATTAGAAGTTCTTTTTCAAATTGACTTCTATTAGGGTTATAGTTTATAAATTCCTATTAGGATTTGGATTGTTTTGAGTAGTATAAATAGAGATCTAAGTTGATGTAATCAAACACATTATTCATTATTAGTATTCAATATATTTGTGTGTTTATTCTCTACTTTTGGTTCTTTGAAAAATTCCTCTACTTTTGGTTCTTTGAAGAATTCCTAAGAACTAATAATTCTTAGTTATTTCTTTGAGATTCAATTTGACTTATCATACAACAATTCATAGTTGTGTGTGGCGTCTTCTACCGCATCAATCGTCGATTGTACCGAGATTACCGCTTCAATATAAGCGAGATGTCAAGGTGTCATTGGTGTCCATTCAACACAGATTTCGAACGCGAGCAATTATACTAAGATTACCGTCTAAAGTATAGACGAGGGGTTAAGGTGTTGCAAGCAATTCACCCAACAATTGTGCTAGAAACGATCCGGGCGACGATCACCTCACGCAAGCATGTCGTGGAGTCTATCACTTCCCCTCTATTATTCATTTTATTAAATAAAACATTTTTAAAAGACTCATAATCAGCCCCTGCCTTGCATAAGGTAATTAGCTTCTGTCTTTAAAAAGTTAAATGAGAGATTAACCGTTTAAAAAAAATAAAAATACATCTTAGTACTCATTTTGTGATGGAGGTACACAAATTTGTATTTCAATGATTTATACTTGCAATGAGTGGCACCTTTCTAGTTTCTATGCTTCTATCCCAGCCAAAAACTTATACACCCTTCCGTTCACCTCAAAAACACTTACTCCAGCAGTCTTGGCAACCTCTGTACTATCATTCATCATCTCCCTCCATCTATTTCCTTTTTCCCATTGATTGCACGATGTGTACAAGTTGGCTACCATCATATACTCCCCATCACTCAAATGATCATTCCTTTCGGAAACCAGTTTCACCACTTTCTCTCCAATCTCAAGATCTCCATAATTCACACAAGCACTTAACAACGCGCCCAAGACAGTTTTCCCTGGTTCAAATGGCATCGAATCAATGAGTCGAAGTGCACTTTCAAGGAATCTGGCTCGTCCCAGAAGATCAACAATGCACCCATAATGCTCCATCTTGGGAATTACTCCATAATCTCTTTCCATACAACTGAAGAACTTACAACCCTCTTTTACCAATCCGGCATGACTGCATGCATTAAGTAGAGCAATAAAAGTTACATCATCGGGTTTTTCATGATTATCTCTGATATCATTGTAAAAGTTCAGAGACGCAGAGCCGTAGCCATGAAGGGCAAGTGCAGAGATTACAGCATTCCAACAGTAGATGTTCTTCACTTGGGACTTGTAAAACACCTCCAAAACGCTCTTTATGCTTCCACATTTTGCGTACATATCTATCAATGATGTCGTAACATGAGGACTCGAAACAATACCACATTCATGGGCATAAATGTGTACTTCCCTCCCTTTGTTTAGTGACCCTAAATGGGCACAAGCAGACAGAATAGCCGTAATTGCTAACTGGTCCGGTTCTAACTTCCTGGTTCTCATTTCTTCAAACTGAGAAATAGCATTATCAGCTAGTCCATTACCTAAATATCCCATAATCATTGTGTTCTATGAAACAACATTTTGCTCAGGCATTTCTTCGAATAACTCGTGTGCTTCTTCCATATCCCCAGCATTGCAACACGCTAATATAATCGAGTTCCATGAAACAACATCTTTCACTAGAATTTCATCAAACACCCTTCTGGCACAATCTACTCTCCCAACAACAGCATACCCAGAGACCATAATATTATACGAAAAAAGGTCCTTACAAGGCATTGAATCAAACACTTCCTTTGCATTATCCACATGCCCATAAGAAAGATAAGCATGTAATACAAAGTTCCATGCAATAACATCTTTCACCAACATATTATCAAACACTTTGTGGACATCATCAATGCACCCAAATGATGAATACATGTTTAGTAGAGCAGTTCCCACAAATGGATTATTTGAGAAACCTGATTTAATTGTCTGGCCATGGAGAGTTAACCCAACACTGAGATGAGAAATAATAGCAACTGATTTTAATAAAATAGGGTATGCAAAATTATCAGCAACTACACCAGCCTCTTGCATACATTTGTAAGACAGAAGAGCATGTTCAGGATTTCCCTTAAGCGCTTGCTTCTTTATAAGCTTGTTCCAACTTTGTGGGTCTGGTGAGGGTGGACTAAAGCTGCAAGAAAACAGAGCCATTGAACAGACAATTATTTACCTCATTTTCTAATATTTTGATCTAGCTGGGAAGACATAATTTCTACTATCACCTAATCTAGTTTTATTTGCGACAACAAAATAAAACACATGAAAAAGGTATCATTTTTATTAGCAGGAGAACAAATTTGTCATTATAATTTCATTATTAGGTCATTACTGCTAATCTTTGTAAAATGATAATCACATGTTCCATATTACTTTTTCTTAATGTTTATGCACAATAATTTGTGTATAATTTTTATTTTAGCTAAATTTAATTTGTATTTAAAAGGAAAACAATTACAGTGACAAAAAGGGCATTCCCCAGGACAAGGAACAAATAATGTGGCTGCTATAAATAAAGGAGTTTTATCCATATACTCCCTCCGTTCCTTAATATAAGTCGTTTTAGAGTTGTGCACAAGTATTAAGGAAATGATTGTATAACATTAAATATAATATCAATTATTTATATTGCCCTTATATTGGAAAAATATAATGTTATTTATTGGGCAAAAAATAGTGAGAGAACAAAAGTTATATTTATTATTTAGAGTAATATTGGAAACTAATCAATTAATGCTTACTTGAAATTCTCAAACGATTTATACTAAAGAACAAAAACAATTATCTAAAACGACTTATATTAAAAAATGGAGAGAGTAACTAGTTATGTGTATAATTTGTGAAAATATAATTACTCAAATAGATAAAATCTATCCATATAACTAGTTATTTGTAGTTTTCAGGAATATTCACTTGTGTTAAAATTTTCATTTTATTTATTGGACATATAACAAGTCTGCATTGTATAATTTGGAGTAATTCTAGAAAATGGAGAGCTCTCCTCTCATGTAGGGAAAAACTAGTCTGAATCCCACCTTATGGAGCGAGAGGTGATTGTCTAATAATAAGGTATCTTTCTTTTTTTGTGTAAGGTTTATGTGTTTAACTTTAGCAAAATCATAACCATACAAATAATAAAAATTTCTCCTCTTTTTCCTCTCTAAAAAAACCCTAGCCTACATATTTATAAATATGGAGAGGATTTCTGATCTATACTAAGGAGACTCTCCCCAAGTTTTTTTCTTAAGTTTTTCTATTTAATTGTTCTTATTTTCTTTTTTATAGAGTTTTATTTCTCATAATTTGGATATTTTTCAATCTATGGTGCATTTTTTTTTTCCTAGTTTGAGTTTTTTTCATTCTACGGAGTTTTTTCATGATCTCTTTGTCGATGAGATTTGATTAACATTAATTGGTGAAGATAGATCTATTCAGATTTGGGTGTGGGGTTTACATGACGGCCTTCTTTTTCATTGTTCGTGTTGAAAAATTACGCAAGTATGCATATTTTTTAGTAATATATTTGTTTTTGAGTTTCGAGTTTCAATTTGAGACGGGAGTGTGACGCCCCCAAAATTAGGTATACATCACCCATTCTGAGTCGCCAGATACATGGTACAAAATTCAAATACAACTTCATTTATACAACTGTTGAGCTGTCGTATAGAATACGACCACAGATAACTATAAGTTTTAATACAAATGTATGTAACTCTCATGGTACCTCGACCACAACCTTACAATGGTACTTTACATAAAAGTATAGTCAAAAACTGTTTTAGAAATTAAAATCTTTGGGAAGTATTCAAGAAAACCTTCGTACATTGGAGGTCATGCGTCTAGGTTATGATAGATATCATATGTCCACAGAATTATCCTTGGTTGACCCAAAAGTCCCCAAAGAAAAACAAGAAGATTACTATCATCTTCTTTCTAATGGTGAGTCTTCTCTTGACATATAAATATCTTCGTTGTCTCCAAGTGAAAATTATATTTCAAATATACCCCAAGATCATATAGGTAGTTCCCGTAGATATATTCAGCAAGTGGATGCGCACAACCCTGTCTTATGATAACACGAGGTTGTATGTCATTAGACATCTTGTATGATAGTGGCAAAACACCCTTCCAAAGTTGGGTTCGCCTCACCCTATTTGATTCACCAAATATAACTACTAAATGATGTATAGAATACAACACACTTTTCTATACTGTTTAGGGAGAACCTCCACAGCTAGAGACCACCGTTCTATTCCCATGTTTTTCCCACTTGACCCGACAACACTCTTATTACCTAAAAAGAATTGTTAAGTAGAAAGGGTGAGCACAACTAGCCCAGTAAAGAATATCATGACTAAAGATAATTAAATTATCAATAGCTTTCATCAATAATAAATCAGAGATTTAGAACATATGGTAAATGATAAAACTTTTCAACCATAGTTGCAGCGGAACGAGCAATCTATTAGAAGAGTCAAATAGACCATAAGGTCTATTATCTTCTCTATGTTAAAAGTCCACCAATAATGTTTTATCCATATAAAATAAATCAACAGTTTCTGTCCACAATCATATGAATAACTCATAATCATAATTGTGGTTCTAAATTCCTCTTCGCAACCATGACGAATATAATTTTCATCACCTATTTTCACCTGAAACATCAAAAATCATGGTTATACCAAATCAGAATTCCTGCTCATAATCATACTAATAAATTCATCTTTGCACTACAGCCAAAGATATTCATTAACAATTCATCTTTGCACTACAAGTCAAAAACATACAACTGTATTTTAGAAGAGTCAAGTAGAGCATGATATCTACTATTTTCTACAAATTAAAAGTGCATAACCAATATTTTATCGCTGAGACTCGGCTTAATAAATAATCTACATCATCGAATTATCCATGCACTACAGCCAATGATATTCGTTAGTATCACATCCATGAATTATCCATGCACTACGGCCAAAGATATTCATTATTATCACATCCATGAATTAATATTTCATCGTTGAGACTCAGCCCAATAATTAATCCACATCATCGAATTATCCATGCACTACAGGCCAAGGATATTCATTAGTATCACGACCACGAATTATCCATGCACTACGGGCTAAAGATAATCGTATTTTCATCAACGGTCATGATCATGCCATAAAACAATTCATCTTTGCACCCTTGGCCGAAGAGAATCCATAGCCATAATAATACCAAAAACTGTCCATCAATGCACTACGGGCCAATGAGGACTTTTTCCACATCATTTGTAACATTACGGTCATGATTATACCGAATAATCCCTGGTCATAATCATACCAAGTCCATCTATGCACTACGGCCAAAGATGACTTTCAACACAATATAAGCATGAGGATGATGACAATGATATAAGAATCAATCAAATGAGATAAAGGATAAATATTAAGCATTTATAATACAATTTATCCAGCGTTTAATAATAACCAAATGTTATCAATAACTTAATAATCTCATAATCTAATATCATTAATATTATAACAATATTTTAATTATTTAAACTTATAAACAATTTATTTCAATTGTTTACACTTTATCATATAATGTATTTAATCATTCAAAAATGTCATACTCATAAGATTTCATAATCAATGATCAAATCCCTCATAAAAAATCTGCATATACCCTATATAGGATTCTCAAGCCATAAAATCCTATTTTCTAATTTTATTACTTCACATAACATATTTAATTCATTTACTCATAACTAGTTCATTTTCATGAAAAATACCAAATCAGTCCCAAAAAAATTTCTTTTCTGAGATTTAGCATGATATAGTCCCATCTTGAATATATATTTTTCTCAGAATTTTTTTAAAATTCATTTACTATTTTTCATATGGCTAAAACTGCCGAAAGTTTAGACATTTATCATAAATTGTACTTTTGTCCAAAAATTCCAAAATTTACAGGGTATACTCATGTTACATACATGTACTCTCAATAAAAATTTCACCAATTTTGGAGTTAACCACAAGGAGTTATAAGGGTTTACTTTTAAAATAGTCTTTTCCCATAAAATCCATAACTCTTAATCTATACATCCAAAAATCGCCATTTTTGGACACAATCTAGAAAACTCATCAAATTATTATTTTAAATTTTTTCAAAATTTTTTAGGGTCAGAAAAATTACGAAACTGCCCCTAGCAGAAACCCCTTTTTATTAAAAATATTATTCGTATGAATATGAATGATCATTTACCATGCATGCGGTAACCTACATAGACATGTTATTTCAACAGAATAATAAAGAATGGAACCAGGTCATGCGTAAACGCATAGACAGGATATTCCAACAGAATAATAAATAATGGAATAACAGAAGAATTCACCAAGCATGCGATAGACCGTACAGAAAAGTTATTCCAACAGAATAATAAATAATGGAACCAGGTCATGCGTAAACGCATAGACAGGATATTCCAACAGAATAATAAATAATGGAATAACAGAAGAATTCACCAAGCATGCAATAAACCGTACAGACAGGTTATTCCAACAGAATAATAAATAATGGAACCAGGTCATGCGTAAAGCATAGACAGGATGTTCCAACAGAATAATAAAGAATGAAATAATAGAAGAATTTCTCCATGTATGCGGTACTTCGCATAAACAGGTTATTCCAACATAATAATAAATAATGGAACCAGGTCCGGTGTAAAATGCACAGACATGATATTCCAACAGAATAATAATAAAGACATAATAATAGAAGAATGTCACCAAGTATAGGGTAGTCCGCGTATACTGGTTATTCCAGCAGAATAATAAAGAATGGAATAACAGAAGTTCTCTTCATGAATATAAAAGAAATAATACCCCTTACTGTAAAAGAAACTGAATATAAGAGTAAGGAAGTAACATAATACTTTTCTTATTTCTCTCTATAATTTCTCTCTCTAGAGTTTCAGTGAATTCGTAAGAAATTATGAAGGAATGAGCTTCTATTTATAGAAGAATGGACTGCATAGTAACTAACTCATGAACGGTCCAGATTGATTTACTTTAATCCGACGGTCCATATTTAAAGCAAAATCTTTTAAATAAAATATAATATATTCTATTTATAATCTAATAAAACGAATAACTTTATAAAAGATTTTACTATGCAAACACTATGCAAGCACTATGCAAATACTATGCATAATAAAATAAAATATATTCTAATTATTGTCTAATAAAATATATAATTTTATAAAAGTATTCTGTTTTATATAAAAAAATTTTACTATTAGCCTAATAAAACGAATAACTTTATAAAAGTATTCTGTTTTATATAAAAAGCTTTTCTGTTTTATTACATTAATAATACCAATAAAACAAAATTGAGTGACTTATCACATAAGCATCAATAATCAATACCGTGTGCTACTATGCAACTACGCTTATTACTGTACTTTTAACACCGGGTGTTTCAACAGTTAACGGTAAAACTTCTGCTGTTATTTTTAATAAAATATTTTTGTCGTTTTCTCAATCCGACAATAATTCCGTTGTGGGGTCCACCAATGATTGTACCGTCGTACGGATATTTCCCGACACAACGAATATTTTCTATCAACTCGCTTATTTTGCAAAAAAAAATTCACATATTACCCTTAACTTTAAACTTTTATCAATTTAACTATTTACCGAAATAGAAAAATTGAATACTTTTATTTCATAAAATTCGAGGTCTCACAATCACCCCTCCTTATGAAATTTTGCCCTCGAAATTTACATACGTACCTTATATTCGAAGAGATGAGAATACCTTGCTTTCTTTTTGGATTGTACCTTCCCGGTTATATCCTCTGTATCATGATTTTTCCATTGCTCATCTCTTTTATTTCAGATATCATTCTAAAATATATCTTCAAAACAAAGGTTAATTGACATATCACAATTTGTCAACTTATCAAGTAAACAATTTTAGCTTAGGTAAGTCACACACTAGCGAAGTATATAACTCGTCTCTCCCCTCCTAGTTCTAGACTCTTATCTCTGCCAGCGACCATATCCCTAAGCTCTGATACCAACTGTAACTCCCCCAAAATTAGGTATCCATCACCCATTCTGAGTCGCCAGATACATGGTACAAAATTTAAATACAACTTCATTTATACAACTATTGAGCTGTCGTATAGAATACGACCACAGTTAACTATGAGTTTTAATACAAATGTATGTAACTCTCATGGTATCTCGACCACAACCTTACAATGGTACTTTAAATAAAAGTATAGTCAAAAACTGTTTTAGAAATTAAAATCTTTGGGAAGTATTCAAGAAAACCTTCGTACATGGGAGCCCATGCGTCTAGGTTATGATAGATATCATATGTCCACAGAATTATCTTTGGTTGACCCAAAAGTCTCCAAAGAAAAACAAGAAGATTACTATCATCTTCTTTCCAATGGTGAGTCTTCTCTTGACATATAAATATCTCCATTGTCTCCAAGTGAAAATTATATTTCAAATATACCCCAAGATCATATAGGTAGTGCCCGTAGATATATTCAACAAGTGGATGCACACAATCCTATCTTATGATAACACGAGGTTGTATGTCATTAGACATCTTGTATGATAGTGGCAAAACACCCTTCCGAAGTTGGGTTCGCCTCACCCTATTTGATTCACCAAATATAACTACTAAATGATGTATAGAATACAACACACTTTTCTATACTGTTTAGGGAGAACCTCCACAGCTAGAGACCACCGTTCTATTTCCCTGTTATCCCCACTCAACCCGGCAACCCTCTTACGGCAACACTCTTATTACCTAAAAGGAATTGTGAAGTAGAAAGGGTGAGCACAACTAGTCCAGTAAAGAATATCATGACTAAAGATAATTAAATTATCAATAGCTTTCATCAATAATAAATCAGAGATTTAGAACATATGGTAGATGATAAACATTTTCAACTATAGTTCCAGCGGAACGAGTAATCCATTAGAAGAGTCAAATAGACCATAAGGTCTATTATCTTCTCTATGTTAAAAGTTCACAAATAATATTTTATTCATGTAAAATAAATCAATAGTTCTTGTCCACAATCATATGAATAACTCATAATCATAATTGTGGTTCTAAATTCCTCTTCGCAACCAGGACGAAGATAATTTTCATCACCTATCTTCACCTGAAACATCAAAAATTATGGTTATACCAAATCAGAATTCCTGCTCATAATCATACTAATAAATTCATCTTTACACTACGGCCAAAGATATTCATTAACAATACATCTTTGCACTACAAGTCAAAGACATACAACTGTATTTTAGAAGAGTCAAGTAAAGCATGATATCTACTATCTTCTACAAATTAAAAGTGCATAACCAATATTTTATTGCTGAGACTCAGCTTAATAAATAATCCACATCATCGAATTATTCATGCACTACGGCCAATGATATTCGTTAGTTTCACATCCATGAATTATCCATGCACTATGGCCAAAGATATTCATTATTATTACATCTATGAATTAATATTTCATCGCTGAGACTCAGCTCAATAATTAATCCACATCATCGAATCATCCCAGCACTACAGGCTAAGGATATTCATTAGTATCACGATCACGAATTATCCATGCACTACGGGCTAAAGATAATCGTGTTTTCATCAATAGTCATGATCATGCCATAAAACAATTCATCTTTTCACCCTTGGCCGAAGAGAATCCATGTTGAAACTCCATTAGGAGAAACCTTCATTACATCCACTGTTTATAAGTCTTGTTTGATTCAAATCGGTAACCGCACGTTACCTGTCGATCTTATCTCCTTAAAAATACTTGCATTTGACGTGATTCTAGGGATTGATTGGTTAACTACTCATCATGCTAAAATTCATTATTTTTGTAAGGTTGTTAGCTTTCATATTCCTAATAAACCTATTATGCGAATCCAAGCGACCAAACCATTAAAATCAATCACGGTCATCTCAAGCCATAAAGCTATTCGTTTATTGAAAAACGGATGTCAAGCTTTCTTAGCCCATGTCACGGATTTAAACAAAAATACGTCAGATTTGAAGGATATTTCTATTGTTAATAAATTTCCTGACGTATTCCCTGAAGAACTTCCTGGCCTACCCCCAGAGCGTGAAGTTAAATTTTGTATCGACCTTGAACCCGGTACAAAACCCATTTCTAAAGCCCCATATCGAATGGCTCCTATTAAACTTCAGGAGTTAAAGACCCAATTGCAGGAATTGTTAGACATTGGTTTCATTCGTCCTAGTACGTCTCCTTGGGGTGCTCCTGTTCTATTCGTGAAGAAGAAAGATGGGAGTATGCGACTTTGTATTGATTATCGGGAGTTGAATCATATCACTAACAAAAATAGGTACCCATTGCCACGTATTGATGACCTGTTTGATCAGTTACAAGGAGCACAATTTTTTTTAAAGATCGATCTTCGTTCTGGATATCATCAGCTGAAGGTTAAAACTGAGGATATTCTGAAGACTACCTTCAGAACTCGGTACGGGCATTATGAATTCTTAGTCATGTCTTTGGATTGACTAATGCTCCTGTTGCCTTCATGGATATGATGAACCGAGTATTCAAGGAATATTTGGATCATTTTGTGGTCGTCTTTATTGATGACATCCTCATATATTCAAAAAGCCGTGAAGATCATGAGCAACACTTGAGGCTGATACTCCAAAAGCTTCGTGAACAAGTTATATGCCAAGTTGAAGAAATGTGAGTTCTAGATTGAGGAAGTAGCATTCCTTGGGCACGTAGTATCAAGTCATGGAATATTTATTGACCTGGCAAAGATTGAAGCTATTCACAGCTGGGAGCAACCTAAATCAGTGACCGAAGTACGTAGCTTTCTCGGATTAGCTGGTTATTATCGGAGATTCGTGGAAGGATTTTCTCGAATCGCTACTCCATTAACTCAGCTGACTCGAAAAGATACAAAGTTCGGTTGGAGCGAAGAATGTGAGAAGATTTTTCAAGAACTCAAGAGGAGACTCATTTCAGCACATGTTCTGACAATACCATCTGGCTCGAAGGGATTTGTCATCTACAGTGATGCTTTAGGCAAAGGGTTAGGATGTGTTCTCATGCAACATGGGAAAGTCATAGCCTATGCCTCACGACAACTCAAAGAATATGAGAGGAATTATCATACTCATGATCTAGAGTTGGCAGTTGTCGTTTTTGCGCTTAAGATTTGGAGAAATTACCTGTATGGAGAGAAGGTGGAGATCTACACGGATCATAAAAGCCTCATATATTTCTTCACCCAAAAGGAACTCAACATGCGTCAACAATGTTGGCTTGAACTGTTGAAAGATTATGCTCATACCATTCAATACCATCCTGGAAAAGCGAACGTGGTAGCTGACGCATTGAGTAGAAGATCATATGCGGGTACGAGTGCGATATTGTCAATGCAAAGGCCTATTTTGTGTGACTTCCAAAGGATGGAGATAGAGTTAAAGACTCCAGGGACCCACATGATGATGGAAAACATACGAGTATAACCGACTTTAATCGATAAAGTTAAAGCTGCTCAAACTACAGACCTAAAGCTAATGCGTCTGAAGAAGAAAGTGCAAGAAGGTGTTATGCCGGAAGCAAAAATCGATGAAGAAGGAATACTTCGAGTCAACTCCAGACTTTGTGTTCCTAACGATCCTAATTTAAAGTATAAAATCATGATGGAGGCGCAAAACACACCGTTTGCAATCCATCCTGGGAGTACCAAGATGTATCATGATCTTCGACATACATTTTGGTTGAGTAATATGAAGAGAGAGATAGCGGAGTTTATCTCAAGGTGTGTAACTTGTCAACGAGTCAAGGCGGAGCATCAAGTACCAAAAGGTCCATTGCAACCACTTGAAATTCCAGAATGGAAGTGGGAGCACATTACCATAGATTTCGTTACTGGTCTTCCCAAGGTTTCTCAAGGCATAGATGCAATTTGGGTCATTGTTGATGGATTGACCAAGTCTGCTCATTTCTTGCCAATACGAAAAACTTATACACTTGAACGTCTTGTTAGTATGTACATAAATGAGATTGTAAGATTGCATGGTATGCTAGTATCCATAGTTTCTGATCGAGACCCAAGATTCACTTCAAGATTTTGGGCTAGTTTGCAAAAAGCTATGGGCACAGATTTACGATTTAGCTCGGCATATCATCCTCAGACGGATGGACAGTCAGAAAGGACTATTCAAACTCTTGAAGATTTATTAAGACTTTGTGTCTTTGACTTCAAGGGAAGTTAGGATAAGTTCTTACCATTGGTGGAGTTTTCCTACAACAACAGTTATCAAGCAAGTATTGGCATGGCTCCATTTGAGGCGTTGTATGGAAGAAAGTGTCGTTCTCCAGTATGCTGGGATGAGGTGGGTGAAGCAACGTTGTTGGGACCGAAGTTGGTACGTATGACTATGAAAAAGATTCAAACGATCCGACAACGTATAAAAACCTCACAAGATCGACAAAAGAGTTATGATGATCTTTATCGAAAGGACGTGGAATTCGATATTGGAGATCATGTGTTGTTACGTGTTGCTCCATGGAAGGGAGTTACGAGATTTGGAAAGAGAGGAAAGCTCAACCCTCGATTCATTAGCCCATTTTTAATCCTCGATCGAGTAGGAACTGTGGCCTATAGACTTGCGTTACCGCCAAGTATGTCTCGTGTTCATAACGTTTTTCACATATCTATCTTACGTAAATATGTGAAAGACCCGAACCACATTATTGAATTAGAACCAGATGAGATAGAGGAAGATTTAACGTATGAAGAGGTTCCTGTTACAATCTTGGATAAGAAGGAACATATTCTACTCTCCAAGGTTATACCTCAAGTCAAAGTTTTGTGGAGAAACCACGATGTTGAGGAAATGACTTGGGAGTTAGAATCTGAAATGAAATTAAGGTATCCTCACCTCTTTGACATACCAGGTACGCACCCTAATTTCGAGGACGAAATTTTATAAGAAGGGGAGGTTGTAAGACCCCAACTTTTTGAATAAAGATTAAATTTTCTCGAAATATATTTTTGAATATTATGGCGTGGATTTGAAATAATGTTATAGTTGTGGGTAATATTTACAAATTTTGTAAAGTACGCAAGTTGTTATATAATATTCGATTGGTCGGGGAATATTCGTTTTAACAGGAAATATTCGTACAACGGCACAATCATTGGTGGACCCCCACAACAGAATTATTGTCGGATTGAGAAAACGACAAAAATACTTTATGAAAATAATGGCGAAAGTTTTACCGTTAACTGTTGAACTACCCAGTAGTAAAAGTACAGTAATACGCATGGTTACATAGTAGCACACGGTATTGATTATTGATGCTTACGTGAGAAGTCACTCAGTTATACTCAATTATTACTACAGTAATTGTTGCATCATATCTCTCATATTATTGATTCGATTATTGTCACAGTATCATCTGCATAATATGTTATTTTATTAAATCAATAATTGAGACGACAAAGTTATTCATATTATTAAATTGCAATATTTACAATGTCTAGAAGTTCTGTCAAGGAGAGGTTTGGTCACCTAATTGCTCGCCAATAGGGAGAAATTCTTATTGGAAAACTCTCTCTTTCCTGAGAACGACCTGGTTGATAAATATTATGAGTTATAATATTAATGATGAATGTTATTAAAATTAAAGTTGTGTTCGGAGTTGAATTTGGGGACGCGGACGTGATATTTGAGTCCGGAACGATGAAATTAGTAAAAATAGTCTATAAACACAAAAATTTTCGGAATTCACTATTTGGTCAAAAAGTCAACAGTTGACTTTTTTGGGAAAGTCAAACTTCGAAATTTTAAAATTTATATTTTTGATAAAAATAGTTTCATTGTGTTGGAATTATTTGTGTTAGTGAAAATCGATAATTATTTCAATAATAATTGATGTCTGGAGGTTATATTGACCAATCGAGTATTTAACCGGATAAATGAGCAATTGATTGCTATTATTTCACATGATTATAACTATTTGTTCACATGTGTATACTATTGTTTCACATTCTTGTTACTATTAGGGGAGTTGGTGCAAGATTGATAATACTTGCATGACTAAGTTAAAAATGGAGGTATAGATGGAGGTACTATACTGTAATTCGTATTTTCACATGTCTAGAACTATTGATTCACATAATTTACTATTGAATCACATTATTTACTATTAGGAGAGGTGGTACAAGTTTGATAATACTTCCATGACTAAATTAAAAATAAAGGAAAAGTTGGAGGTATTGTACTGTAATTTTTTGAGCCCCAAAACGTGCAATTATCGAAACTATATTTTTCTATAAATAGAAGCTCATTCTTCCTTCATTTCTCACCAATTCACAAAAGCTTTAGAGCGATTATTATAGAGAGAAATTATAGAGAAGAGAAGTCTGCTACCTCACTATTCCAGTATCCAGTTTGTCTAAGGTAGGGAGTATTATTTCTTTCTTATCCATGCAGAGAACTTCTGTTATTCCATTCTTTATTATTCTATTGGAATAACCTGTATACGCGGGCTACCCTATACTTGGTGAAATTCTTCTGTTGTTCCATTCTTTATCATTCTGTTGAAACATCCTGTCTGTGCGTTCTACGCCGGACCTGGTTCCGTCTTTATTATTCTGTTGGAATATCATGTCTGTGCATTTTACGCCGGACCTGATTCCGTCTTTATTATTCTGTTGGAATATCCTGTCTGTTCGTTTTACGTCGGACCTGATTCCGTTATTTATTATTCTATTGGAATAACCTGCCTGTGCGGTCTATCGCATGCCTGGTGATTTTTTTTGTTATTCCATTCTTTATTATACTTAGTTGGTTAAAGTTTTGACTTCTATAATCCATGAAATTAGTGGAATATCCTTGATATTTGCGCTTCATCCAGTATCTTTTCATAGAAATATTCTTCTGAGCATTCTTGAATTTTACTCTACAAAGCAGTATCATGTTAAAAATTTGGACGTTATTAGTTCCTGGATAAATAATTCTTGAACTTGTTTTATTGAATTTTTATATCATTGTCATCATCCTCATGTTTATATTTTGTTGAAAGTCATCTGTGGCCTATAGTGCATAGATGGACTTGGTATGATTATGACCAGGGATTATTTGGTGTAATCATGACCGTAATGTTACAAAATGTGTGAAAAAAGTCTTTATTGGCCCGTAGTGCATTGATGGACAGTTGTTGGCATGATCATGACCATTAATGAATACACAAATATTCTTGGCCCGTAGTGCATGGATAATTGTGGTCGTGATACTAAAAAATATCATTGGCCGTAGTGCAGGGATGATTCGATGATGTGGATTATTTATTAAGCTGAGTTCCAGCGATAAAAGTGATGAAAAACCTTCTAAATCATAAAAGATAGTAGATTTTATTCTCTACTTGACTCTTTGAATGGATTGCTTGTTCCGCTGCAGTTAAACTTGATGGTGGTTATATTGTATCAGTTTAACACTGTTGAAGGCTAACGATAATATATTCTGCATTATCTTAGTCATAATATTTCCTACTGGGCTAGTTGAGCTCACCCTTTTACTTTTATTGTTCTCTTCAGGAAATGAGAACGTAGCAGGGACTAGTCGGGGAACGGAGTAACGGACCAGATGATAGCATTAGTGGTCCTCACTATTCAGTGAAATAGTGGAAAATAAATGTAATAATATTGAATTTGAGTTTGTATATTGTCTAGACGACAATATTTGTATTGAAACTCACAGCTTATGTTTTGTCATACTTTACACGACAGTTGTATAATTAAGTTGTATTTGTATTCTGTACCATGTATTTGACGACTCAGAATAGGTGATGTATACCTATTTTTGGGGCGTCACATTGTTGGGCAAGTTTTTAGTTTCCAACTTGCTATCAGTTAAATGTACGTTCAGGAATTTCATTTCTAATGATTATAAGACCCGAACCTTAGTTTATTTTACTGCTCAAGCAAAGGTTGACCATTTTATTCAATTTATTGAATGCTTATGCTCTATAGTTATTTCAGGCATGAGTTTGATATGTAGAATCAATTTTATGATTCTCAAATGTTCTAAGTTATGTTGTTATTAAACAACTGTTGCGTTATCAAGCGTTGTTGATTCAACTAGTTCCCTAGTTGATGATTATTAAACTTCAATTAACCTTGAAAGCTTATCCAAACCAAACTTTCTTTGATGCGAACTTGTACTCTAAATACTGAGATGAATAATCCTATGTTTAGGGGTTTACGCTTAGCGTTGAAATGGATGTGCACAATACATTGTACGAAAGATTGATCCCCCTAAGTACGTGGAGTCCTTATAGTCATATAACTGTTAAAGTTAAAGTTGAAAGATTACTTATAACTGTGGACATGGTTCATGGTTCATGGTCATTTGACCCTCAGTAGTATATTTAAGAATGTTAATAGAACATATCATTCAATTTTATTGAGCCTATGAATTGGCAAATATTGTAATGTTAATAGAGCATATCATTCAAGTTATATTGAGCCTATTATTTGGCAAATGTTGTAAAGATATTTATTCTTATTTCAAGTGAGCTTTTTTTGCTCACTCTTGCATATTAATACACTTATTGCAGCTTTGGTTGAGGAGGTAGATAAACCTACAACTAGCAAAGGAAAGGGAAAAATGTACAAGTGATGAAGACTTGTAATTTTACTTTATCGTTATGATGATAGACTCTTAATAATGATGTGATGTAATAATTTGATTTCCGTATTTGAATGATTGTAATTAAAGGTTAGATAACCTGGGAGATAATGTTTTTATTAAAGTAATCCTGTATGGACAGGTTTTATTATTCAATTTATTATGATTGGGTAGTTAGATATGAATGTTTTGATTACATGAACACCAAATCTTGAGGTAATGAAGTATCGGGATTTGGGGGTGTCACAGTGTATGTTGGATGAATGGTGTACTCGTGACATACGGAATCTGGGTGTGAAGATAGACCGAATTTTAGGGCGTTACAAGTTGGTATCAGAGCTGATAGGTTATAAACCTTAGGTAGGAGTACCTAAGACTATAATCGTAGAGAGAAGGATAAGAAGATCACCACGAAATCATAGTGATTCGTAGTAACAGATGAGTTGTTAAACGATGAATGATTTATAGCTAATGCTATGAATGAAGGGTACTATGAAGTAGTACGGGAAGAAGAACTGAGATTGAGTTGTGAAGGATAGTATATGAATTAAAGAAAATTCGTATTAAGTAAAGAGAGATTTAGAAGTTGTAAAATTTCAATTGAGGACTCATGTGATAGCTGAGTTGTATGAACCTTTGTTATGGGCAGAGGTTTGTGCTTGGTGTAACAACTGCTTAACTTATTACAGTGATAATCATTGGGATTGGTCGCGCTATCAATATGTATATGGCGAGAAGGTGAATCTTTTCTCATGTATATACTTGATAGGTAGAGAACGATAAGGTAGGTGTGAGTTCTTGAAACTCATACTTATGGTAAGTTCGTGACTCATAATAATATGGTATGTTTTCGAACGTCTCAGTGAATGGACGCCTATGGTCTGACTGGATAGTTCTTAAACTCATATTATTGTGGAAAGTTCATGAACTCATAATGTGTGGTAAGTTGATGGACTGTACTAAGATATAGGAATGTTTAGACTGAAAATGAGTTGTTTTCAGTAGGCTTAGTATTGAAAGTACTAGAGGAGATTAAGTATTGTCACAAGTAAGACAATGACGGAAGATGGAGAATAGGATATTCCAAGTCATCTAGCTACGCTAGATTTTGAACTTTATTGAAATCGTGCTCGTGTGCGTTTGAAAAAGGAAAGAATTGGTTCAACTTTTGGAATCAATAGATTTTTAAAAGAACTATTCTTGGTATGTCTATGCTAATTGCTTCAGCTGGACAGAAATTGATTTAAAATATCAAAATAAATTTATATCATCCGTGCATTTGATGCAAGGATGGTAAAAGGATGGAGTTATTATTGCAATTAAACCTGGTGTTGGATGTGATCTTAGGATCAACAACCCGCTATGGTATGATTTATAATGACGAAGTCACATACTGACGAAGTCCTCAACGTACTGTGAAAAGTACGGTATCATGACGTCATAAAACGTTTTGATGTATTACAAACGAATTTAAAGAAGTAGTCGACGTCAATTGAGTTGACTAGACGAATGTTTCACGTTGATATCCAATTTATTGGTATGGTCTAAGCTACTTGATTCGGCTAGACAAATGGTATGCCATGTTTAAAAGAAAATCGAGCTTTCTTTGAAGAAGTTGTGCCGAACTAAATTGTTTTGGTGCGGAATCTAATGATTAAGTCTGAGGTGAACATATCCCGAAATGGGGTATACGATGGGTAAGAGGTAGTTGCTTTCTTTGTGATTGTAAACTGTCCGTGGAAGAAAGGTTACGGCATCATACTGTTAAACCTAGTAAGAGTTCATGGTCGATTTGACCCCTCAGCAAAAGTATGAAACGTTTTAAAAGGAAATTTTATATTCCTCGTTATTCCTTCTACTTCATGATTCTTGATAGGTTATGGGGGTTAGGAATGATGGAAAGATAAGAACTCCGTTGAAGGGAAGTTGAGAAGAAGGGTAGGCTAAAATTTCGAGGATAAAATTATGTGAAGAAAGGGTGAATGTAATGACCTGGGGGTGTGGTTTTAAGAAATTCTGAGAACGAAATTTTAATATGGGGGGAAGTGTAACAACCCGAAGAATTCGGGTTGTCCAGAATTTAAGTTTAAAGAATTAGTTATTAATAAAAGGAATTTTTATTAATAATATTATGTGCTATGTGTTTATTAATCATTCTAGAACCTAAGATGATTATAAATTGGGAGGATTTTGGTTAAGAGCTAGATTGAACGAGTAAAAATTTTCAAGACAAAAATAAATTTTTTCCAGGAACAAAAATATTTCCGGGGAAAAAGACAAAATAGGCACTATTCCTCCTTTTCTGTTCGAAGATTGAGTTTGAATTTCTGAGAAACGCGTAATGATAGAATTCTAAGACGTAATGGAATATTCAATAATATTTCAGTTATGGCAAAAACAAAGTTTTCGCTTGCGGACTTAAAACCTAAGGGTTAGGAAAAGTGAGTTCCGAGAATTTAATGATTTCGTATAATAATTAGGGTTATTATGCGTAAGAAATATGAATGTAATACTAGTTATTATACGAGTATAGTACGAAGATTATAACGACGTATAATACGAATATTATACGAACTATATACGAAGAGAATACGAGAATGAGATGCGTAGAATACGATTAGTCTTAATGGCTAAGTAAAGGATAGGTTAAGTAATGACTAAGTAAAATGCTTATGATTAAGGGCTAAGTAAACTTAAAGGCTAAGTAAACTTAAGGGCTAAGTAAACTTAAAGGCTAAGTAAACTTAAGGGCCAAGTAAACTTAAAGGCTAAGTAAACTTAAGGGTTAATTAAACATAAGGGCTAAGTAAAATTAAGGGCTAAGTAGACTTAATGGCTAAGTAAATGTGGATGCCAAGTAAACTTAGTGCTTAAGTAATGAATAGTAACGAGGTTTAGGGGGGGCCAAATGACAATTTTGCCCTAGCTTTGGATTTTCTATAAATAGGAAGCTAACGTTCATTTAAATGGGATTTCAAAAATCCTATAACATGAGAGAGAGAGAGAGAGAGAGAGAGAGCTTGAGAGCTTGGAGAAGATGGAGAAGGAAGAGAATGAGTATGAATGATCGGATCGAAGTTGATCGTGAAATAGAAAAGCTTGTGAATCGCCGGCTTTGTCTAGCGGAAGAAAAATAAAGAAGAGATGTAACCTAAAACCTAGTTAAATTTAATTTCTCTTTAAGTCCTATATGTTTAAAACATAACTTAATGAGAATAAGAAGTAGATGAGGTTATGAATGATTTCATATAATTGAAATCATTGAGAAAAGAAGAAAATAAGAGTTTGAAGTTATTTTATAAATTTCTTAAGGAAGTATAAGATTCGTAATGAATTAGAACGATCCGAGTGGATTATAAAAATAAGTAGGTGAAATAAGTAAGGAATGATGTTCTATAACATCAAATTCCAATAAAAAATGAAATCGTAATCCAAAATATCTATTAAAAATGAAGAACGAACGAAGAACACGAAGAACGTTGTTGATGGACAAATTTAAAACCATCGTAGGATAATTGTTGTTGATGGACAATTATAAAACCATCTCGTATAAGTTAGTTGCTTATTACTTGGTTAGGAACGATAGAAATGTTCATGAAGAACTGATTAAAACTTAGCTATAACGAAGTTATGGCAAAAATTTCATAAAAGACGAACGAGAATTAGAAAGTATGTAAATGAACCCGAACGTGTAGGGTTTCATAAGAAAGTAAGAGAATGTAGAAAAAGTGAGTTGTGGACTCAAGAACGAACGAGTTCCGAGTTCGGACTACCGAATTACGGACGAACAAACGAAGAGCGTTAAAAACGTAAAATGAATAAAGGGTGAAGATCAAGCCAATCGAATGGCACGTTAATGGATTCAAAATGAAGTTCTATCTGAGGGGTTTTGAAGTACGTAAGATAAGGAAGAGAATGGCTTTGGAACGATCTCGTTCTGAGTTATAACGAAGGAGTTCTGAGATGGGGAAGTAATCGTCTCAAATTGGATTTAACACTTACAAAATTTTCTAGGGTTAGGGCTTGGCGTCGCGGCGCCAACCATGCCTTGTAGAGTGGCGCTGCAGCACCAGACCGGGGAGCCGGGTACTGCCAACTCACGCTACGGCGCGAGAGATAAAGAAAAGAGTGGCGCCGCATCGCCGGTGTAGGGAAAAAGCCCGATAATGAGCTTTTAACTGCTCAAAACCTAGGGGAAGTGTAATGAAAGCTAATGAACGTGTAGTTCATCGATTGTAACACTTAATCAAGTAATTTAAACCTTTAGTACATGTTGAATGAAATGATCGAAAGAGATTAAAAGATCAAGAAGGTAATGAATAACAAAACTATTAATAATATATAAATTATCAAGAAAGCCGTAACAAACAGTAATAAGATTAATGAAAGCCGAATGTGAGTCGATAAGGAATGAATCCTGAGGTATGGCATTTAGTTGCCAGAAAGCCGTAAGGAATAAGAAATTGATTTAACGAACATTAAGTTTAATGGTTCAGATAAGTTAAGATAAGTTTAGGTTGTGGTACAATCGTAACCTTTAATGGTTGACATATGGGAGTTGGGCTAAATAATTCCTTCAGAGAGCGAAGGTATATACGAAACTGGCAACCGATCTAACTCACTGTGATGGCAGTATAGATGAGACGGGAACTTGTTTGTTGGTTGTTTGTGGGAAACCACTCAGAGTACCATATGGACTACTAGCAGAGACGCGATGTGTGATGAGTCCTAAAGAAGTTATAAGAAGAAGATAAGAATATAAATCATCCAAGATGATGAACGTATGAGTAAAACATCTCCGTATGTCATAAAGCCGTAAACTGGTAAAGGAAGTTAGTCGCGTAAACTTATATTTCAAGAACGCGAACCCTAAGAAGTAAAGTTAAGTAAACCAATGCGTAAGTTCAATATATGACTAATTGGTGTTTATGTTTTCTCCTTATGTGTTATATAGGAATTGGAATGAGCAGTTCAGCGTAAGATGTAGCTGTGCGTAAGGCAAGTTTCCTAACTTCATTCATATTTTAAATGAATACTATTTTCTTAAACTTCTCAGATGTTGAACTTGAGAAGTTATGTCTATGTGCGAATGTGCGATATTTGTACAAGGTGGTAGAACGTATGAGGTTTTGAGCCATAATGTGAACACTTCGGTGTTTCTATGATATGAACTGTTCTGTGATTGAGCTGTTTAATACAAGTATGTTCTATTTATACATGAACCGTTATTGTTAAGTCTGCGCTAATGATTCTAGCTAGACAAGATGTGTATGAAAAAAGGTAGAGGAATGAAAGTATTTCAAAGTGAAAGTAACTGATGTTTTAAGATGATAGGTGTAAGACCCCAACTTTTATGAATAAAGATTAATTTTTGTCGAAATATAGTTTTGATTATTATGGTGTGGATTTCATATAATGTAATAGTTGTGGGTATTATTTACAAATTTTGCAAAGTAAGCAAGTGGTTATATAATATTCGATTGGTCGGGGAATATTCTTTTTAACAGGGAATATTCGTACGACGACACAATCATTAGAAAACGACAGAATTATCTTTTTATAAAAATAACGACAAAAGTTTTACTGTTAAACTGTTGAACTACCCGGTGGTAAAAGTACAGTAATATGCGTGGTTGCATAGTAGCACACTGTATTGATTATTGATGCATACATGAGAAGTCACTCAGTTATACTCAATTATTGCTACAGTAGTTGCTGCATAATATCTCTCATATTATTTATTCAATTATTGTCACAGTATCATCTGCATAATATCTTATATTATTAAATCAATAATTTAGACGACAAAGTATTCATATTATTATTTGAAATATTGACAATGTCTAGAAAGTTCTATCAATGAGAGGTTTGGTCACCTAATTGCGCGCCAATAGGGAGAAATCCTTATCGGAAAGCCCCCTCTTTCCTGGGAATGATCTGGTTGTTAAATATTGTGAGTTATACTATTAATGATGAATAAGTTCGTATTGATTAAAGATTAAATTGATATTTTTATTGTGTTGGAATTATTAGTGTTATGGAAATCGACATCTATTTCGATAATAATTGATGTCTGGAGGTTATATTGACCAATCGGGTAATTAATCGGATAAATGAGCAATTAATTGCTATTAATTCACATGCTTATAACTATTTGTTCATATGTGTGTACTATTGATTCACATGCATGTACTATTAGGGGAGGTGGTGCAAGATTGATAATACTTGCATGACTAAATTAAAAATTGAGGTATAGATGAATGTACTATACTGTAATTATTATTTTCACATGATTGTAATATTGATTCACATGATTGTACTATTGATTCACAAGATGTACTATTAGGGGAGGTGGTGCAAGTTTGATAATACTTGTAGGACTAAATTAAAAATGAAGGAAAAAATAAAGGTATTATACTGTAATATTTCGAGCCCCAAAACGTGTAATTATCGAAACTATATTTTCCTATAAATAGAAGCTCATTCTTCTTTCATTCTCACCAATTCACTAAGACTCGCAAGAGCAATTATAGAGAGAGAAGCTATAGAGAGAAAGAAGAAGAGAAGTCTGTTACTTCACTATTCCAGTATCCAGTCTTCTTCTGAGGTAAGGGATATTATTTTTTTCAGTATTCATAACGAAAAATATTTTCTTTCATACTCTGTAGTATGCGAGTAATATTATTTCTTCTCATATTCCTGATTATACCCTCATTTTGTTAAAGTATTGCTTCTAGACTCCGTGAAATTAGTAGAATATCCTTGAAATTTGCGCTTCATCTAGTATCGTTTCACAAGGATATTTTCTGCAAATTCTTGTTAAATTTTAAGCTTTTCATGTCGGAGTATTGTCCATGAGTAGTATTCATTTTTTACGGTACTATTCACAAAGTACTATTCACGGGGTATTATTCTCATAGTACTATTCACGGGGGTACTATTCACTCGGGTACTATTCACCCGGGGAATTATTCATGACAAAAATTGATTTCTTTGATGTCCAAATCATTTGTGATACAATATTATTCTTGAATTTTACTCTACAAAGCAGTATCATGTTGATAATTTGGATATTATTGAATTCTAGATAAATTAAGTTATAAATCTTTAAAAATTTATCCTTTGCTTTCTTTTAATTGAATTCTTATATCATTGTCATCATCCCCATGCTTATATTGTGATAAAAGTCATATGTGGCTTACGTGCATAGATATACTATTGATTAGTATGATTATGACCAGGGATTATTCAGTATAATCATGACCGTAATGTTACAAATGATGTGGTAAAAATCCATATTGACCTGTAGTGCATTGATGGATAGTTGTTGGTATGATTATAACCACAGATTATTCAGTATAATCATGACCATTGATGATTACATGAATATCCTTGGCCCGTAGTGCAGGGATGATTCGATGATGTGGTTTATTTATTAAGCTGAGTCTCAGCGATAAAATTGATGATAAACTTTTTAAATCATAGAAGATAGTAGATATCATGCTCTACTTGACTCTTCTAATGGATTGTTTGTCCCTCTGCAGTTAAACTTGATATTTATTATATTTTATCAGTTTAACACTGTTGAATTCTAATGATAATTTATTCTGCATTATCTTAGTCATAATATTTCTTACTGGGCTAGTTGAGCTCACCCTTTGTTTTCATTTTTCTCTTTAGGAAATGAGAATATAGCTGGGACTAGTCGGGGAATGGAGTGACGGTCCAGATGTTTGCATTAGTAGTCCTCACTATTCAGTGAAATAGTGTGATAATAATTGTAATGAGGACTTTATTTGAGTTTGGATACCCTCTACGAGACATTATCCGTGTTGAAACTCTTAGCTACGTTTTTGTCGTACTTTATAAAAGAAATTTGTATTTAAATTATGTACCATGTATTTGGCAACTCAAGATGGGTGATGTATACCTATTTTGGGGGCGTCACAATAGGAATCGAGACTATTCCTATTATTCAAGTTGCTTCATAACCTTTGTTCGGTTATCAAAGTTCTAAAGGAACGTTTAAACTCTTGAATTTATGTGTTCAACTGTTATGACTTGCTGGTAAATTGAATGCTCACACTTGCTTTACATGAAAAATATTTTCAGCAAACGAGTTTAGAAGAACTTAAGGATCCCGTAAAGATCAAGCTGACGGTATCCAGATGAAGTGCCATTCAGAATATGAATGAGCAAGAAGATCAAGTGAAGACTTGTAATATAGAAAGATGAAATTGAACTATAGACTAGTTTAAGGAACTATTATGTATCCTTGGTGGCGGATAAAAGTCACTCTTGTTAGATGAAATGAATAATGTATTTATCATTATTTGTAATGAAAAAGGTTATAAGGTTTTTAGAACCTGGGATTTGAGAGTGTATGTTGGATGAATGGTGTACTCGTGACGTACGGAATCTGGGTGTGAAGATAGACCGGATTTCGGGGCGTTACATTAGATGTATAGCCTACACGTCAGTCTACAAGATCCAACCAACAACATGACCAAATCACATAACAGCAGCAAGATCAAAGCCTTCAAAATTGTTTGTCAGGCTTTTTTGGGTAATCTGGGTTTCCCAGAAACAGTTAGTCGTGGCCGGTCAACGCACTTTGACCCTTAATAACTTGCAATCTATACATGATTTGGGCTTGATTCAAGTTTAAGATTAAAGCCCTTACAACGTAGAACAGATTTATAACCTTAAACACACTAAACATCTAACACACACAGATCTACGAGCCTTGACATTAGGATGTCAGACTACTTTTTAGGGTTCATGATCTGTTTTGAAAACTTTATTTTTGTGCATCTAGATGTTATGGATCTAGGATGTAACAACCCAGATCACTCAATAACATCCTTATACACAACTTTAAACATCTAAACACAAAGATTAACATGAATCATAAGGATTTCTAAGTTTAGGGTTTTATACCTTTTAAGGCTTTGATCTTGAATCTGATCATTTGTTACTGATCATGGAGTATTAAGGTATGATATTATCTCAACTGATTACTCACTCTCACTCTACATTTTTGAAATTGGAGAGAGAGTATAGCTTGTCTAGTTTGCTAAATAAAGTAAGTGGTTTTTCTTACTTTTTAACTTTTATCTTTTTGATTCAATGTATTTTGCTTGCATTTGATGGCTGATATTTTAGATATATGGCACATGGAGTAGATAGAGTTGTTCACCAACTCAATATTTGGCAAGATTTGCAAGTAACCTAATAAATAATGCAAGAAGGGTAGTTTGGTCATTTTGCACAAAATTTTAAGGGCATAATTATAACTTGTGCAACCATTAGGGTTTAATCCCAAGGTTTTGAAAAATTAAAATTTTTAGGCTTTTTAATTAGGTTTTAAAATTAGAAATCAAAGTTTTCTAATTAACAATAAAATTGCTAAATTACCAATTTGGTTTTCCCTAATTGTACATTAGGGTTTCTAATTTTGAAATTAGGGTTTTCTAACTTTATTATTAGGTTTTACCCTAATTAAGATTGTAATCAGTACACTAAAGCCTTATACTTAGCATTTGAATTCCTAAATTAGGGTTTTTATATTCCGAATTAGGGTTTCAGATTCCCAAAACTGAAATTAGGGTTTCTAAAGCCAATATTAGGGTTTCTTATCATTTATTAGAATTTTCTAACTGAACGTTGATGTTCTTAATATACCATTAGGGTTTATCACTGATATAAGTTATTCGATCAACCCTTAACCACAAACTGTACACATATATGATCATATACACAGAACATATACATTTATACACTTAATCCTGAATAATTCTCTACAAAAAAAATTTAAATTCTCAAAAATCCTTCTCAAAAATGTCAAATCCATACACTTATTTTCTGTCTAAGTCTATTATTTAACCTCAATTCAATATTTTAAGATTTTAATAATTACCTAAATTATCGGGTTGTCACACCATGTGTATTGATTATTGATTTGCAAGTTGTGCATATTGTATGTGTTCATCAGGTATGAAAGGCTGATCACCTTCATTACCATCTGGTATAATATAGGATGGCCATGAAACTTGTTTGTGGATATAGTATTACATCGATACTACATGTATAACACCATTAGCTGCCCAGAAAACAACAAGATCATAAATAAAATTATGGTCAAACCTAGCACCCTGGTAACTGGCTATGAAGGTTCTAGAAATCTCAAGAACACCTATAGCGACAGTTTTGTCGCTATAGGCACCTCTAGTGACAATTTTAATATTTATTAATTATTTTGATTTAATAATTAGAGAAAAATGAATTTTAATTATGAAAAATACATAATTAATTTATAAAATTATTTGAAGTCACAAAAATGGATTTTTTTAATTATTTGGGATATATTTCAATAATATTTTAATATTAATGATATTTAATTAATTTAATTATTATATTAAATAAATTACTTAAAAATGATTTTAATACTTTAAAAATATATTAAAGTGTTAGAAAATATTTTAAGTTATTTTGGATGACTTTTAATATTTTGGGTTGAATTTTAGTAATAAATTAATATTAATGGTAATTAATTTATGTAATAATTATATTAAATAAATTATGAAAAAATAGTTTTAATGGTTTAAAAATCATATAAAAATGATTTAAAGGTTATAAATATATTTGAAGTTATAAAATATAACTTTTGATATTTTTTTCACGAAAAAAATTAATATTTTAATGTTAATGGTAGTATTTAATAATTTTTTTAATTACTTTAAAACCATTTAAAAGCAATAATAAAGTATTAATAATACTTTGAAATATTATAAATAATTTATAATATTATGTCGTGTATTACATTAATATTTGACATTTAAAAAATAGTAATGATAATGAAATTAAGTGATATTTAAATCATATAAATATGATATTAATGATTGAAAAATCATGATATATGATAATAATTATTTGAAAATTATTATGAGCCTTTGAAAAATATTTTGATTATATAATAAATTGTCTAGGTTAACATTAAAGCGTTTAGGTAGAGTCTTATTGATATTAGGCTCGATAACTGTCCGATTAGGCCGTCGGGATGTCGAAATATTAACGAACTCAACTCAGACTGAAATAGTTTGACTTGATACTAGGTTTTATGTGTTTTGTTGACTGTTAGGAATATATGATAATGTGTTTATGTTATTTTTGTAATTAATAGTATTAACTGTGATGATATTATTCTAATGTGAATGTCGATATTATTAATTTTAGGTATTCAGACAAAGCTAAATAGATTGCGTAGCAGTAGTCGGTGATAAAGGCAAGTTTTCTCTAACTCAACCATGAGTTATGATTATTCAAATATGCTTGTGGTTAATCTTGATCGTTAGCCAGTCTATTGTTCAAATTCTTTCAATCATGATAAATCCTTTATTGAACTTATACTTGTTGGGCAAACTTGTTGCTCACCCTTGCTATATCATGATAAACATTGCAGATTAGGACGAATACGTTGGATACAGGAGAAACAAGTGACATTGTATGTCGGATAGAATATGGAACACATGTATTAAGTGAAGGTTCTCGACCTTGGGGATAATGTGTATGTTTAATGTATAAACAATTAGTGTACCAGATTCGTGATGATTGGGACCCAGATCTGTGGCCTTTACAAGTTCTCTCGGAGATTGGTATATCGAGGAGGCTTTCTGTGAGGGTAGGAGTTGGGATGTTTTTTGGTTTTTTGATTGCTCTTCTTTTCAGTCGAGGTTGAGTGGAGTCTTTGATAATGTTCTCTTCGGCTTCGGTGTTTGGTGGTTGAGTAGGTGTTTCAGTTGTGGTTTTGGATAGAAATTCTTCAAGGACTTTTTGATTGACCGAAGTTGGTTTGATGAGCGATATTGTAGAAAACAAAGATAATTTCTCATAATAATGACTGAAGATAATTTAAAGATCATACAAGTAGCGAGTTCAAAACTTACATTTATGGTCGTATAGCCATGCCTGTTTGGTCAAGAGGCTGAAGCTCCACTCTTTCAGGGGAAGTTTCTTGTGTAGCTTCGCCATTTCCATCACTCGTTCGGGAGAAGTGTCATCAAAGTCTAGGATAGGGCATTTATGGGAAATCTAGTCCCAGATTTTGAGTGTTTCTGTTCCTTTGACGAAGAACCAGTCCTTGTGCCATGCTCTGTTACTCGAAGGGGTGTCCGTCAGGGGGCGTTTGTCAAATTTGGAGTTGGGTTTTGGGGGTTGTTTACTTAATACCTTAAAACCCGGTTCACAGGAGTTTTCGAGTTGGTACAGAGTGAAGAAGAAGTCGATTGAAGGTGGAACCCCAATCTCGTGACAGAAAGCGATGAAGGTGATGATGTTGATGTAAGAGTTAGGCACCAGTTGGGCTAACTTGATGGCAGAAAACCCTAGGAGGGTGACGATAAATGTGTGAAGGGGTAGTCGGACTCCTTTTTCTAGCCGGGTGAGGGGGATAACGGTCCAACCTTGGGGTCGGTGATACATACGGTCGGTGGGTAATGGTGCTCTCAGTTGGTGGGTTTCTGGTATTTCATAGTGTTCTCGAATTACGAGGAGGTCCGCATCTGTGATTTGAGAGGGGGTGTTGGCGTGAGGGAATTGTTTCACATTTGGGTATTCGAGAATCATTTTTTGTAAATCAGTTTCTAGTGGTTTTTGGGTGGAGGTTGTGGCAGTGTTGGAGTTTGATTCCAGCATGGTGTTGGGGTTAGGGTTTGAGGAAGTCTTAGGGGGGGGGGTTGGAAGTGGTGTTTGAAGGAACGGGGTTGCTTGATATGGGGTTCACGAAGATGGGGGTGGAGTTTTCTGGCAGGGTGTTATCTGGGTTTTGGGAGGATGCCATTGTTGCAGCTTGAAGGAAGAAAGCCGGGAAGTTGGAAAGAATAAGGTTATTCTTGATTTTGAAATAAGCTGGTGAAAATTTTTGAATTGGGGAAAAAGGAGTTTATAATTTTATCTTTTTAGTTAGTCCCGAATCTCGAGGGCAGCTCATTAATAGGGCTTATGATGGCATTTGAATTATGGATTTGAAGGGTTGGTTTATTATATGGTGTTGGGGCGCTTTGATGAGTGGGCCTTGTTTGGGCGTCATAATTTCTCGATGGGAAATGTTTTGAATAGGGTCCTTAACACTAATATACAACAATTAGAAAGTATTTACAAAAATAATACATCCACAAAATAATTATAAAAATAACGCATCACAATAATACGTTGCTAAAATTACAGAGCATTAGCTCCTTACACGTCAGTTACTGACTTTCATATTTGCAACCAACCGATCCTAAATTCAAACTAATGAAGAAAATAGGAAACTGCATATCGGAAAAAATAGAGCAACGACAGATCAAAGAAGACGAATTCTCTTACGGCGATGCAACTTTGAGATTGGAGAATATCGAAGAAGATCAACAACAACTTCGAGATATTGATATGAGACTGAGAAAGAATTTTCATGAAGATTTGTACCAGATTTTGATTAGTTCGGTTGTCGTTGTCTTATCCTTCTGAATTATGTTTTGTACTTTGGTTTTTGTTGGATATCCATAACCATTTGTTATGGTTAGTGAGTCTGTAATGTTTATTGGAGCTTATGTAAATGAGATTAGATATTTGAGTATATTACCAGTGATTTAACATTGTTTGTTGGTTCGTATTTGTTACTTCTAAGTTGTGTCTGATACATTGTTTGAAAGGTGCAGTTGGTAACCAAAAATGCATAGAAGGGTAACCATTTTATTTTTTGGTAGTAACCAGATAGTTACAAACTTGTATCAGGACATATATCAAGTATTAAATGTACATGTGAGAGTATACATGGGTTGCTTAAACTGGGTTGGATATACAGGTTATTTCTGTTTTGGTTATCATTATTAAAACCTGTTCTGGTTACTTTCATATACCTATTTGGTTACTTCTTTATTATATTTTGGTTACTGTTATCTTATGGTTTGGCTACTATTATTGTGCCCTCAATGTGGGATTTTGGTTACTTTTATTTTGTATTATGGTTAATATGTAATTGTTTAGTATACATGGATTGCCTAAACTGGGTTTCATTACATGATGTTTCTGTTTTGGTTACTATTAAAATTTGTTTTGGTTACTATCATATAATTATGTGGTTACTATTTTATTATGTTACATTTTGGTTACTGTTATTAGTAACCAGATAGTTACAAGCTTGTATCAGGACAAACATCAAGTGTTAAATGTACATGTGAGAGTGTCCTATTTATCTAACTGATGTATACTTATAAATTACATACTCATAAAAAATATCTGGAAATTGTACAGGTAGTATTTAAATCTGCATATAGAGGTAACCATTTTATTTTTTATGAGTAACCAAATTTACATAAAATTGGTTCAGAACAGTATCCATCATCTATTTCAGTTGAAATGCTAGGTTGGTAACCAAACCTACATATATGGTAACCATTTTTGTTTTTATTAGTAACCAGATAATTATAAGTTTGTATCTAAATTATTATAAAAGGTTAAATGTATATGTTTTATTTATACTCTGTCATCATAATGGAATAAGAAACTCCAATTAAGAGTTCCCATTTATATATATGATGGTCACTTAATAGATCTCATATTAAAATAAAAATAGTATGAGAGGTGTAGCTGGTATCCAAACCTGCATATAAGGGTAACCATTTTAGTTTTTGTTGGTAACCAAATAATTAAAAACTTAAATCAGAACAATTATCAAGTGCTTAATGTACATGTGAGGGTTCTCATTTATCTAGCTGATGGATACTTTTAAATTGCATAGTTATAACAGTTACCAATTGTTCAATGTATATGTTTGCTTTATATTGACAACTCATGATGGAATCAGAAATTAAAATATTAATCAATAACAATTTTGGTTATTGTACACCATCAAAAATGTTATCAACTATGTGGTTAATGGTTACTCATAGTAAACAATTATATATTCCTCTATACCCTGTTACCTTGGTATGAAGGTTTGATTACCTTGGTGTGAAGGTTTGGTTACCAACTGCAATATGAAAAAACTGAAGGTGTGGAGGTGGATTGGTTACCTTGATATGACAGTTTGGTTACCTTGGTATGAAGGTTTGGTTACCAACTCCACTATGAAAAAACTGCAAGTGTGAAGGTGGATTGGTAACCTTAGTTATTTACATACGGGACTTGAGTTTATCAAATATAACAACACACTTTACCATCCATAAAAATAGAAACCATGCCCGTCATTTTAAATTTTATAGTTGAACTAAAATTATATAAAAATTGTACCATGTTGTTACAGTAGTCTCGACATCCACCAAAAAATGAATAATTCCTGAGCAACTTCATTTCTTGCACCAAGAAAGCCTGAAAGACTGGTTTGAAGAATTTCCTCTTCAAATACAGTGGACATAAACATCCACCATAAAAAAAATAACAAATTACATTCAAAATATTGTTAAACCATAACTTTTTGATTCGTTCGAAGTAGCCATTGCCAATTATATGTAATGCTCACAAAATCTGTAAACCAGTTAAAGAGTCACGAACGAATAGACCCTCTCATCTGAAAATAGAATTAAATCATTCAACTTCTGTGAAAGAGGAGGACAACGAATGGCTTCGAAAGGGGAGAGAAAAGTAGTAAGGGCGGAGAGAGAGAGGCCAAACGAAAAGGGAAGGTTTCAAGAAGATGGAGAAGCGCGTTGGGTGGAGGATAAGGAGTGAAGGGTTTGCAGGCATGGTTATTGGTGGTGATTGTTACCTCCTTTCTAGCATAATAAAAAGGACTCTAACTCATGCAAGCATACATAGGTCAACAAGTAGTACAGAGTAAGAAAAGTATCGATCCACAGAGAAAAGTGTTAAATCAAAATTATCATGCATCAACCATATCACTATTTTAATATGCTTAAACGATCAAATCACAATTTTATCTACTCTAAATTAATTCATAAAATAACAAATATAATAATTAAAATAATGTAATCGAATTTGAGAAGAATGTGATTCTAACTTCATGTAACATTTCATCTACACTGCAACCATCATGTAATGTTTAAATATTTATCATAGAAAATTAGTCAAGAATACAATAGAGGACATAACCATTTTTCAATGAACTATGACCGATTCACATAACTTCCACAAATGATAGAAATCATGTAATCGACACTACTACCAAAATCACTATATATCTATGTGAAATTGCAGCAATAATGAATTAAAGTGCAGGCTCTTTTCATGACTACATACGGTAAAATGGTATATGTCTATCCGGTTCACAAATTACAAAGCTTAACAAATCAGCCTCATAAACATATGCCATTATGATTTAATCCATACTCATATTTCATTTTTTTCAAATCCATATGAACATATAAGGTGAATGGTGATCAAATATTCATTAATTAAGCTCAATCATAATGGGAAACCAATTATAAATATAACAATACAATCAGATATACAAATGTAGACTACATATTACAATCCATTAGAATCCCATAATGGAGTTTAGTTCATTTCTGAACCAAAAGCCTTTATGGGATTGAGACAACACATAGAATTAAGCAATGCAAACAAAAGATATAAGAGAAATGATGAACAAATCTGTTACACCCAGTTGCATAATTTGTTCCAAGTTTGTTCCAAAGCACCAACAATCTCTAGAAAATGAAACTACTGATTATTTAATAATCTAGATAAAGAGAGGATATAAAATTGTATCTCTAATGATAAAAACCTCCCTAGCCTAGTTAAAGTTTAAGAACCCTAATAAAATATGAAAACTGATAAAAGACTCCCAAAATACATGTCTGGTGCCAACCATATCGTTCAGTTGAGCCTAAAGCACTCAAATATCAAATTACATAAAGTCAACAAAATAGACTGCAAAAGACTCGCGCGGCCGCGCGGGATTATAGTGTAAAACGGGCGCGGGCGTGCGATTGGTTTGCCTGACGAAGTCTTGGCGCGGGCGCACGATATTTCTTCATTGTTGAGGCGCGGTCGCGCGATAGTACAAAGTTATCTGACTTCATATGGCGCGGGCGCGCGATGTAAGGCCTGATTAGCCGCGCGGCTACTGCAATTTATCTTCTGATGTCTTACTGCTGCTGCTTTTTGTTCGTTGTCGTTCGCTCTTCATTCCTTCTCTTCTTCACTGCATTCATTCACTACTTCAGTCCTCATCTGCTCATGTTCCTCTTGACATGCCTCTGCTAGCCTCATGCCAATGCCAATCCATGTCATTTCTTGCATTTCCATGTCAGAGGAGTTCCAATTACAAGTACTGCAAAATAAACATAAAATACAACTAAAACAAAGTAAAACTACTTTAGATGAACATAATTCTAGTGAGTTGGCATCCAATAAGTAGGTATGAAACCTACTTATCAGTGATCAACGGAGTGGGAGGAACCACATCCACGATTAACGGGAAGAGATAAGGGAGATAATCATGGGCCAGGATTAAAGGATACCCAAATATATTAATTTTGTAAATAAATATGGAAAAATGTATTACTTTTGTAATTATTTTATCTATGCACTATTATTGTAAATATTTCTAAAAATGTATTAAAATATGTAATTAATCCTTTTGAATACTCTTCCATCAAATATTCTATTTGATGGAAGACTGAGGGGCAATGTTGGGCCAAGGATATTCGGGCCTATGAATTATAATGGGTTGTTGTCCCTATGGTGTCATGTGGGCTTGGACGAGAAATTGTTTTGGTAGACGGGAGATTTGTGGATTAAGGTTCCTAATTATATTTGGTCTCTAGATATGGAAGGAAGTGTTGGGTTATAAATCAACTTCCTTACTTCTAGGAGATTCGGCGCAATCCTATTAAGGAATGATTGTTTGGGTGAGAACCTTAATCTGATTCGGAGAAGGATTTCATGAAGGTGGTGAGAACGTTATAAATACAAGGCTTTTCTCTGATTCTAAGGTACATGCAAATTATTACTTTCCAGCACTAGACCGTTAAGCCTCCATTGTTAACCTTATTTCGGCTTGTACTTATTTTCACACCGGAGCTATCCCCCAGCGGCCCAAGCCGTCAAGATTTTGGTGCTTACTTGTTTCTGTGTAGGGTTGGACACGTTTTGATGATTGGAGAGCGTAGATGGATCTTGGCGTTATCACAAGATTTTGTCAAAAAAAAACTTTAGCAAAATTAGAATTAACCAATGCTAAATAGTGAAGGTAAGTATTTGTTGGGTTGTCTTTTAGTTCTCGTTCTTGTCCGGTGACCTTATTCTCCTAGATAAATATTAAAGTATATTCCTAAAATTAAAGAGTAATACTAATACTTTTAAATTTAAGTGTCTCAAAAATTCGAATCAGGACCCTCTGTGAGGATCTCTCTGTGAGGATGGTGTGATGCCCCCAAATTCTGACCTCCACTTGGTCACCCAAATTCGGTTCATCACGTTCTCAAAGTATTACCATAATAACTAAAATCACACATTCAGAATGAAATATCTAATTTAGAATAATATACAACGATTTATTATAATTATTCCTCCAAGTCTCGTAACCTACAATACTTCATGGATTACATAATAATATCGAATAAAGACTTATTACATAATCCTACTTAAGTTTAAACATAGTCTACAAATAGTCTTAATACAATATGATTAATTTAAACATAAAGGGACAAACTAGTCGGTAGCCTTGCCCTTGCCCTTCTTTCCCAGATACACCTCCATGTTCCGCCTTAACTGAAAGGTTTTAAATAAGCAAGAATGAGCACAACTTGCCCAGCAAGTAATATACAATAAGGGTAATAGTTTTACAACGCGAGTGTGAAATATCGAAGTATCATCTCTAAGATAGTTCAGAGTTTTAGAATAATATCACAAATAATGAATATCAACAATTCTTGGATTAAGATCAATAATTTAATATAATCAACCGATATATATGAATTCAAAGGCTATCAAGATATCCGTCTGGATCTCAATTTGTACTGAGCAGTCATTAAGGACTATTGAACATCTACTAGAATTACCAATATTAAACTGATAACCCAAAAGAACAAGTACTATAGAGGATCAGTCTATAATACTCAGTTATGCATAATACCATAGTAATAATATACTCATGTGTTGGGGTTTCCAACAACATACAATCCCCTTACCTTAAGGGTTGTTCAACTCAGTTTTCAAGATTTTCGCACCAATCAATTGGTTTGGACAGTTTTATAAACATGCATATAATCTAGCCGAATCAAATGGCATAGATACTTTCACAATATTCAAGAACAATACTAAGTTCATATGAATAACAGTCTTTCTCAAGAGTTTAACAAATGAGCTCAATTGAACGAATAAGTAGGATAACTTACATTCAAAGAGATAAGTTTATAATATTCGCTGGAATAAAGTAACGCAAGAGTTTAGAATACTTGCACAATGTAAAGTAGAGTTCGGATACTTGCCTTAAGCGTAGTTTATCCACGTTAATAACTCAACACTTTCGAATCCTATTTATAGTGTATTATATGTTCAAGAGGCTCATTAGCTATCACAGTCTTTAGTCAAGCTTGTCATAATTCAAGTACGCACATAAGGTACAAAATCAGTTTATAAGTTATCACATTTACAACGATGTCTTGATGGTTAAATTTATTGAAGACATTCTTCGAACTTATCATTTGGAAGTTATGTTCAACATTTGTCTCTATCACATAGCATGATTCTTAACATATTACATAGCATGTTGATCATATATTACAAGTTAAAGACATCACATAGACATGCGTCAAATATCAGTTCAAAAACAGAACTCAGTTGTGACTGCTGCACAGCGCAGCTGCGCCCTGTCTAGGCCTAGGGACGGCGCAGCTGCGCTGTCCCCTGGCCAGACCAGGACTGAGCTGTTGCCTTGCAGTTTTTGTCCCACTTTAACATATCATTTACACCTATAGTCTAACATACATGCACGCTAGAAGCTTTCATATATCACTTTGCTATTTGTGTGTCTATTCTTATAAGTGAAACTTACACTACCCATGGCATTCAATCAAAACATTATCAAGAAGCTTTAGACCACATCTAGCATCTTAGGTACCATACAAGTTAACTGCCAAAAATCAAATTACAGAAACTCAAATTCCAGACTGGCGCAGCTACGCCATGGCTAAGCCTAGCTAGGACTAGCGCAGATGCGCCTTCCTCTAGCAATGCCAAGACTTAGCTGTTGCCTTGTGATTTCTGTTTGGCTTGCTCAAAACAATCATACATGATATATTTTCCATGTTAAGGGTCTTTTCATGCTTCTCAAGCAAGTCTAGGTTCCCTTTTTATACGATGTTTCTAAATTAGCTATTTCAACAAGTTAGGGTCATGAAACCACAAAAACCTATCATGCTTGCTCTCTAAACATACAAGATAGTCATATAGCTCATATTAGACATGCTTATGAGTATTCATAACACATATTTGAAACTAACGTCGCCTTAGTTGGAAATGTACTTCGTTTACGTTTTTCTTGAAATATGATGCATAAGCATGGCATATATATGTTTATACTACATGAGTGAGTCTAAGAGCATCGTCAAACACGATTACCATTATCAGATTCCAACCCGCAAGGTAGTTTGACAAAATTCACGTTCAAGTCTTACTAATAGGTTCAATATACTCATGTTCCCTTTCTAATCACATAAACAAGCACATGGTTTATTCATGCATTTCTAAGTCATACTAACATGCTTTGTAAAGTCAGTATACATACATGACATGCATACACAAGAAGCTCGTTCCTAAGTCCTTAAATCTATTTTAAGCTACATACTTCCTTTAATCATGTTAAGCTAGTCTAACATGCTCACATTAGGCTCATATAACTATATATACCCTTAAAACATGCTTGCATGTTATCACAAGTCATAGTATTATAACAATCTGCAAAACAGAAGCTCAAAATAAAATCCAGAGGCCAGCGCAGCTGCGCTGTGCCTCAGTGTAAATCTGGTGCAGCTGCGCAATGTCTGGTTCAGACCAGGAATAGTAAACCTCGGCAACTGTAACGTCCCCAAAATAGGTCCATTCCATCCAACCTATTCTGAGTCGCCAAATACATAGTACAGAAAACAACTACAACTTTATTGCAACAATTGTCGTGCAAAATACAACAACACATATGTTGTGAGTTTGGATACAAATATATACCAAATGTGACTCATGTCTCAACCGTGGATAGCACCTCACAATGACACCTTACATAAAGGTATAGTCAAAAACTATTTTAGAAATTAGAATATTTGGAAAGTGCTCAAGGAAACCTTCGTACATGGGAGACCATGCTTCCAGGTTATGATAGATATCATATGTCCACAGAATTATCTTTGGTTGACCTAATAGACCCCAAAGAAAAATGAGAAGATTACTATCATATTCTTCTCAATGGTGAGTCTTCTCTTGACATATCATTATGTTCACTGCCTTTAATTGAGAATTATACTTCAAACAAACACCAAGATTATATAGGTAGTGCTCGTAGATATACTCAGCAAGTGGATGTGCACAATCCTGTCTTATGATGACACGAGGTTGTATGTCATTAGACATCTTGTATAATAGTGACAAAACACCCTTCCAACGTTGGGTTCGCCTCACCCTATTTGATTCACCAAATATAACTACTAAATGAACTTTTCTATACTGCTTAGGGAGAACTCCATAGCTAGAGACCACCGTTCTATTCCCTTGTTACCCCCGCTCAACCCAGCTACACTTTTATTACCTGAAAGGAATTGTGAAGCAAAAGGGTGAGCTCAACTAGCCCAGTAAAGAATATCATGACTAAAGATAAATAAGTTATCAATAGCCTTCAACAGAATTAAATCAGAGATTTAGAACATATGGTAGATGATAAAAAAAAATTCAACCATAGTCGCAGCGGAACGAGCAATCCATTAGAAGAGTCAAATTGACCATAAAGTCTATTATCTTCTCCATGTTAAAAATCTACCAACAATATTTTATCCCTGTAACATCACTCAACAGTTCCTTTCCACAATCATATGAATAACTCATAATCATAATTGTGATTCTAAATTCCTCTTCGCAACCAGGACGAAGATAATTTTCATCACATGTCTTTACCTGAAACATCAAAGATCATGGTTATACCAAATCACAGTTCCTGTTCATAATCATACTAACAATTTCATCTTTGCACTACGACCAAAGATATTCATCAACAGACCATCTTTGCACTACAGGCCAAAGATATTCAACAACAGGTCATCTTTGCACTACGGGCCAAAGATATTCATCAACAATTCATCTTTGCACTACAGGCCAAAGATATTTCTCAATAGTTCATATTTGCACTACAGGCCAAATATATTTATATCTCAAAGAAATATATAATCATTTTAAAATTTATATAAACAATAATTATAACTATGTTAATCAATTCATCTTTACACTTAAGCTAAAGATATTCAATTATAAATTCAATGGTCATGATCATACCAGTTAATAATTTATCTTTACACTACAGGCCAAAGATATTCCTCAGTCACGATCATACCAATAATTTACCCATCTTTACACTCAAATGAAAGAGAAATTCAACATCAGGGTTATAAAAATGTTATATATGATAATAAAAATAATATTATCAACAACTGTAATTATTTTCAAGAGTAACAATCATAAATCAACGATAATTTGGTCAGGAAAAAAAACTAATTTTATCGTGAATAGTAACTCGAAAATAGTAACTCATGAATAGTAACTCGTGAATAGTAACTCATGAATAGTAACTCATGAATAGTAACCCCGACACAAAAAGTTAAAAATTCCACAATAAAATACATACCAATATTTTGGTATAATGATATTGAAAGAATAATATTTCTTAAGCATATAAACAATTTATTTTAATTGTTTACACTTTATTAAATAATGCATTTAATCATCCTAAAATGTCAAACACATAAGATTTTATCACCAATAACTAAAAACCCTCATCAAAAATCTGCATATACCTCATATAGGATTCTCAAGCCATAAAATCTTATTTTCTAATTTTCTTACTTCACAAAGCATATTTAATTCATTTACTCATAACTAGACTATTTTCATGAAAAATACCAAATCAGTTCTAAAAATATTTCTTTTCTGGGATTTAGCATAATATAGTCCCATAGTGAACATATATTTTTCTCAGAATTTTTAAAAGTAATTTACTATTTTTCATATGGCCAAAATAGCCGAATATTTAGACATTTATCAAAAATTGTACTTTTATCTAAAAATTCTGAAATTCACCTAGTATACTCCTATCATATACATGTACTCCCAATAAAAATTTCATCAATTTTAGAGTTAACCACAAGGAGTTATAAGCGGTTACTTTTAAAATAGTCTTTTCCCGTAAAATTCATAACTCTTAATCTATATATCCAAAAATCACCATTTTTGGACACAATCAATAAAACTCATCAAAATATCATTTTAAAATTTTTTAGAATTTTTTGAAGGTCAGAAGAATTACAAAACTGAAAAATATAACAACCCTTAAAATCTCTTACTATCCCTTACAATCCCTTACCTCAAAAGAGCAGCACTTCTGACCAGATATCGGATATAACACTGAAGGAAACTTACACTGATGAATAGAAACTCACCAAGTATCTAAATACTCACAAAATATACTCAATAATCTAGAGAGAGAAAGAGAGAAAACTTATTTCTGGTGTGATTTTCAATTCTAACTTAGCCCTCTATTTATAGGAAAATGTTAGCACGCCGAAGCAGACTTAACCTGCAACCTGATGGCTTTACCTGCTACTATTCCCACCCACCACATTTGAATAAAAATCTCAGCATATTTCTTCACCAACAAAGAGTGGGGCCCACCAATTCTAGAATTTTCCATCAAAATGATAACTCTGAAAATTCAACAATTTCTGAACCAGTAATCTCGTAAAATTCATAATAAATCATACGTTCATTTTTAACGGTTCAAAATTTGTGGACATATACTCAACTTATATATGTATAACATATCCAAAAATTACCACGATCCAACGGTCGGATTAAAAATTATAACCCCCGTAAAATATCTTAAAAACCCTGATTTTTAATACCTCCATTCCGATAAAAATACTGATAAAAACCTCAACATTAACTCCTTCATTTTTACCCACAAAAATATATCCCTCATTTATATCCACATAAAATAAATATTTCCTTATCATATGAATCAATAATTAATTATTCACGAATAATATTACAGAATCACATTTATGACAACCAGGCCGTTCCCAAGAAAGAGGGGGCTTTCCAATAAGGATTTCTCCTTACTAGCGCGCAATTAGATGACCAAACCTCTCCTTAGACAAGAACTTTCTAGACATTGCCAATAATGTTATCTAATAATATTATTCAAATAATATGAATTATTGATCTGATAATGGAAAATACTGTGCAGTAACAATTATTGAAACAACAATAATATAAAATATCAACGCAACAATTATTGAATCAATAAAATAAATATATTGAACAGTAACTACTGTAACAATTATTAAGTAGTGCCTTCTTACGTAAGAATCAATAATTTCAAAAATATTGTGCAATACCGTGTGCTACTGTATTTTAACCACCGGGTATTCCAACAGTGTTAACGGTAACAACTATGTCGTTATTTGTAAAAACTCAAATTTGTCGTTTTCTTCATCCGACAATTATTCTGTTATGGGGCCCACAAATGGCTGTGCCGTCGTACGAATATTCCCCGACAGAAAGAATATTCCACGACCAAACGAATATTCCCCGACAACAATGATTATTTTATAATCACTTGTTTATTTTGAAAAAATTTCACATTTCACCCATAACTTTAATTTTTTATCAATTTAACCATTTACTGAATTATAATTATAAGAAAAATTGAATACTTTTATTTCATAAAATTCGGAGTCTTACAGCAACTGTTCAGCCCAAACACAGAAATTACTCACGAAATCATTCCTAAACATTCATATATCAGTTTAGACATGCTTGTAAGGTTATATAACAACCATATGAACATTACTCAACCATACTAACATCCATTTCCATGAATTCAAGAAATAGAAATTTCAACACTTATGAACTCTGTTAACAAAAACCGAAAATGGAAGCAAGGAAGAGGAGGTATACCTCTACAAACGTGAAAAGAACTTACTCCAATGAACTCTTAAGCTCTGAGAATGCTTGCATGCTCTCAAACTCCTACTTAGCAAAATCTCAGACAATTTCCAAGCAACGCCACTGATAACATGGTTGCCATTTATAGGAGAGCTTTGGACTGGACTCTATTGTTACACAAAACATGAATTCATGGTGCAATGGAATGGGACAATGGTTGCTCAAGTGTTGGCCAACCACCCTCAAGCTTATTCATCGTCTCCTAGCTCTAGCCTTTTGGAGAATGCGTATTATAGCTTCAAGTTACTATTTATTGTACTTGGTGACACTAATTATGGGACAAGAGAGAAATCTCAGCATTTCATGTTGTCTAGGCTTGGTTTGGTTTATTTAATTCCCATAATGTAGTCTTAATGTACAATTGTTACCATATTATGAATTTAGGGACTAAATATATATTCACATCATATAATCCATGTACATTAAACACACAATACAATAATGCAGTCATGTATTATTGTTCGGGAAATTCCAAAATCAACTCTACTACTCACATAACCAAAATATAACTTTATGTTAATTTCTACCCACATGAATATTGTTACATACACATTTCATGCTATATTTATACTATATAGTTTCAATATGCATAATCACATTGCTTTATTCATAACATTTCATATGTAGTCATGTAGGGTCACATTGCACTATATATTATAGTTGTATTATTGCTCATATGCACATAATTATCAATACAATATTATTATATTAATAACTTACTTATTTATGTTAAATAAATAATTTATTCCTTCCCTCGATTAATTACCACTAATATAATTTAATCCATCCATTGATTCATGTAATTATGGACTTCCATAATCATTATCCATCTTTATAATATTTTGCAATTAATTGTAATCACACATTATTAGTTAATTACTAAGAATTCAATAATCTACCATAACCATTAATAATCAATTAACATAATAATTAACAATTAATATTACTTAATTGCGCACTTTATTTCATGGTTTATTAATGTCACCCATTTCACATAATTGTTCCATTTAATTTCTATAGTGGAAAAGTACTTTTCTCCAACTGACTACTGGCGCAGCTGCGCCAGTTTGTACTGCTGGGAAGGCGCAGCTGCGTCGTGCCCTGACAGTGCCAAGACTGGTGCAGCTTCTGCCTGTGCCAGTTTTCAATGCTAACTTGTTATACATGACATGAATTGATCTCCACAAGAGTGTTACTACGAGTCTACGAGTGTATTGATTACTTATATGAAATAACATGATCGACACGATTAATCTTCCTAATTCCCGTTTTAATTCACTTAATGAATTTTCTCGTTTCACATTATGCCACAAAAGGCATTTCACACTTCTCATTGTCAATTCACATTTCTTAATACACATTGATATAATACGAATTAATTGTATTATCTAACTCATAAAATAATAACACTTATATTCACATAAATAGTATTTCCATTAATATATTCATTTTATAATACGTGAAAATTCTCGGGTATTACATCCTCCCCCTTATAAAAATTCCGTCCTAAAATTGCTACAAGGTTACACAAATAGATGGGGATAATCCCTCATCATCCTATCTTCTAACTCCCACGTAGCCTCCTCGAAATCATGGTTACGCCAAAGTACTTTTACAGAAGAAATGACTTTATTTCTCAAGGTTTGCTCTTTTCTATCAAGAATTTGGACAGGAATTTTTTCGTACGCTAAATTCTTCTACACTTGAATGGGTTCATAAGAAATCACGTGTTTGTAGTCAGGCTTGTACGTACGCAACACGGATATGTGAAACACGTTATGGATGTGCTCCAACTCAGGTGGTAGTTCAACTTTGTATGCTACTTCGCCCACTCGCTTGAGTACCTCGAACGGTCCTATGAATCTTGGACTCAGTTTCCCTTTCTTGCCGAAACGGATTTTTCCCTTCCATGGAGATACCTTCAAGAATACAAAACTGTCGATTTCGAAGTTTCGGTCTTGCCGATGTAAACCTGCATACTTTTTCTGGCGATCTTGTGTTGCCACTAGTCTAGCCCTTATTACCATCACCACATCCGCGGTTTGTTGTGCTAACTCTGGTACGAGTATTCATCGTTCCCCGACTTCATCCCAATATAATGGTGTTCTGCACTTTCTCCCGTAAAGAGCTTCGTACGGTGGCATGCCGATACTCGCATGGTAACTATTATTATACGCAAATTCGACTAAGGGTAGGTGGTCGTCCCAATTTCCCTTGAAGTCCATTACGAAAGTTCTAAGCATATCCTCTAGCATTTGTATTGTTCGCTCACTCTGTCCGTCTGTCTAAGGATGATAAGCAGTACTTAACCTTAACTGTGTTCCCATCCTTTCTTGCAAGCTTTTCCAAAATTTTGACGTGAAACGCAGGTCTCGGTCAGAAACAATCGATACCGATACTCCATATAGTGAAACAATCTCTTTTACGTACATTCTTGCTAACTGATTCAAACTATAGAGGATCTTGATTGGTAGAAAATGTGCAGTCTTTGTAAGTCGATCCACGATAACCCAAATGGCATCCAACCCTTTCTGCGTGACCGGAAGTCCTACCACGAAATCCATCGTAATATGCTCTCATTTCCACTCTGGTATTTCTAAAGGTTGTAGCAACCCACTCGGCCGCTGATGCTCTGCTTTTACGCATTGACAAGTCAAACATCTACTAACACACTCTGCGACTTCCCGTTTCAAATTGGGCCACCAAAAATGTTGCCTCAAGTCTCTGTACATCTTAGTGCCTTCCGGATGAATGGAATAGGTCGTATTATGTGCCTCGTGCAAAATCTCCTCTCTCAACTCGGTTATCGCCGGTACCCACACTCTCCCTTCGAATCTTAAAATACCGTCTTTATCTATTCGAAATTTTTCTTCCTCATTTTCCGTAATCCTCTTCCTAATTTTCTCGCATTCTTCATCTTTCTCCCGTGCTTCCTTTACTCTATCCAACAATGTCGGACAAGCTTCCATTACAAATAATTTCTCCTCAGACCCCTCGGGTCCCTTCACTTCTATTTCCAACTTCTCCATATCTATTATTAACTCTTCCTGAGTTGTCAATTGAAACAGTTTCTCCCTTCCTTTCCTGCTCAGAGCGTCGGCAACTACGTTTTCTTTCCCCGGGTGATAAAGAATCTCACAGTCATAATCCTTGATTAATTCTAACCACCTTCTCTGACGCATATTCAACTCTTTCTGTGTGAAGATATATTTCAGACTTTTATGGTCTGTGTATATCTCACATTTCTCTCTGTACAAATAATGTCTCCAGATTTTTAACGCAAAAACTATTGTCGTTAACTCCAAGTCGTGAGTAGGGTATCGTTTTTCATAATCCTTCAATTCTCGTGACGCATACGTAATGACTTTGCCATGCTGCATCAGCACACAACCCAATCCTCTATGCGATGCATCACTATATACTACAAATCCTCCCGTATCATCTGGTAAGGATAATACAGGCGCCTCGCTTAACCTCTTCTTCAACTCTTGAAAAATTTATTCGCATTTGTCGGTCCATACAAATTTTACCGTTTTCCTCGTCAGATTAGTCAATGGGGTTGCTATCTTAGAAAAATCTTGGATAAATCTTTGATAGTACCCAGCTAACCCTAAGAAACTTCTTATCTCCATTGGTGTTCTCAGTTGTTCCCAACTACTTACTGCTTCGACCTTTTAAGGGTCTATTGAGATTCCATTCTCATCCACCACGTGGCCTAATAATTGAACCTTCTTCATCCAAAATTCGTATTTTGAAAACTTCGCATACATCTCCTTTCGTAGTGCCTCCAAAACAATCTTCAGATGTTCAGCATGTTCTTCCTCTGTCTTCGAGTAGATCAAAATGTCGTCGACGAAAACTACTACGAATTTATCCAAGTATGGATTGAAAACTCGATTAATCAAGTCCATGAATGCTGCCGGAGAATTAGTTAAACCGAATGACATTACCAAAAACTCGTAATGTCCATAACGGGTTCGAAACGCGGTCTTTGGTATATCTTCATCTCACACTTTTAGTTGATGATATCATGTTCGTAAGTCGATCTTCGAGAAACATTTTGCTCCCTTCAGTTGATCAAACAAATCGTCTATTCTCGGTAACGGATATCTATTCTTGATCGTTACTCTGTTCAATTCTCGATAATCGATACAGAGTCTCATCGATCCGTCCTTTTTCTTCACAAATAACACTGGTGCTTCCCAAGGAGACACACTCGGTCGAATGTACCCCTTATCTAATAACTCTTGAAGTTGTATCATTAATTCCTTCAATGCTACTAGCGCCATACGGTATGGAGCTTTTGAAATCGGTGTTGTTCCCGGTGCTAAGTCTATCACGAATTCGATTTCTCTATCTGGCGGAAGTCCAGACAGATCGTCCGGAAACACGTCTCAAAATTCATTCACTACGGGTATATCTTTAATCTCTAATCCCTTTTTCTGAGTATCTACGATGTAAGTTAAATAACCTACACATCCTTTCCTTAACAACTTCTTGGCCTGCATCATCGTAATGCAACACAATTGCTTAAGCGATGAGCTACCATGAAACACTACCTTAGATTTACTCGGAGTCTGAAGGTTCACACACTTGTTCTGACGGTCAATTATCGCTGTATGGTTATACAACCAATCCATTCCCAGTATTACGTCAAATTCTCCCAGTCTAATAGGAATCAAGTTTACGCTCAGTTCATGTTCTCTAATGTTTGCGCGACAATTTCGATAAACGTATTTTACAGGGATTATTTCCTTATTCGCAACTTCTATGTTCAAGGAATCTTCTAAACGTTCTCGGGGTGTACTAAATTTACTAGCAAATTCTTCAGATACAAAAGAACAGGTGGCACCCAAATCAAATAATACATAAGCATTTATATTATTGATTGGGATTATACCTGACACCACGTCCTTTGTAGCCACTGCGTCATGGACGGTCATGTTAAAGGTTCGAGAGGTTGATCGGTTGGGTTGTGCAGGTCCACCAATCATTAACTTGTTCCCTCCTCCCTGGCCTCCGCCATCTCTACTGCTTCCTTTCTTCAGGCAATCTTTTCTCTGGTGCTCTGTCGATCCACAAACAAAACATCATCTGATCTTCTTTGGCTTTGGGCTGTTTGGTGAGATGTTCCCCTCTTGGCCGCAATTATAGCAAGTGGTCTTTCCTTTCCAGCATTCTCCCTGATGGTTTCTTCCATATTTGCTGCAAGCTTCGGTTCTCTTCTTGAAGTTTCCCTGGTGACTCCCACCTTGGTTATTGTTTCTGTTGTTGTGGTTATTGTTTTTCTATTTCCTCTTTCCAGAATTACTTCCCCCGCTGCTGCTTCCTCCACGATGCTCATTACCGGTGTTCTTATTCTTCTTCTCCTTATGATATAGACTTAAGGCCTCACTGCCACCTTCCGCAATGACTGCCTTCTCCAACAGGGTCGTAAAGGAATCAATCTGGAAGACTGATACCTTATTATACAACCACGACTTCAATCATTGCTCGAAGCGTCTCGCCTTCCTTTCTTCATCCCCAACTTGGTGCTCCGCAAATCGTGCTAGTTCATTAAACTTAGCAGCGTATTGCGCCACCCACCGTCATATCTCCTTGTTTCAACTCTAGAAACTTCACTTCCATCCTACTCTTCATACTTTTCAAAAAATAATTCTCGAAAAACAGCGTCGTAAACCTCTCCCAAGTTATCGTTCCTTCCCCCGCTCTCTGCTTGTTAGTTTTCCACCAATAGTTTGCTTCGCCCCTCATCATGTATGTTGCAAATACTGTCTTCTGGTCTTCACCCACGTGAGCTATAGTGAAGGCCTTCTCGATCTCCTTGATCCAAGTTTGCGCAACTATCGGGTCAGTAGTTCCTGTGAACTTTAGATGTCCTACACTCTTAAAGTCTTTCAAGGTTGTTACTGGGACAACTTGGGGAACGGGTGGTACGGTTTTGTTTCTTCCCCTCAGAGCTTCTCCCTATAAATCTACCAGTCACTGTATCAGATCTACTGGTCTTCTCTCATCATTAACTGACTCTTCTTGGACAGTTATTCTACGTCTGGGCGGCATTTTCTGCATCACAAAATGTTTCACCTTATTATCTAACTATCATATTTAGACATTTCTCAATTGAAAGGAACTAAAAGTTTATAACACGTTTATGAAATAAGATCATTTATATTCATATGTCAAATGGTTACAATACATGTTCTTTTCTAGCATACTGCTATAAATGAAAATACATATCCCCTAATATCACAAAAGACGGGGACAACACTAGCTTACTACCCCTCTAACATTTTTCAAAAGTTTGGGGTTACCATCATCTCGCATCTTACACAAAAGATTGAGATTATAACAACATATTAACAACACATAATTAAAACTAATATACTACTGAGCTTTCCCCTCTAGACTCAATCTAACATTCCACGCTCCACGACGCTCTGATACTCCTTCTGTGTGATGTGTGCTACCATATCCCGACTTATGGTATGTCGGGTCTGTCCTTGCTCAACGGGGTAGTGATTTATCCCATCAATCAATCTTTCCATAGCCGTGCATAGAGCATAGCCCATCTTGTTCATCTTCCTCCTCTTGCACCGCACCTCATCTTCTAGATCACCCACTCTGTCATTAGAATCCTCCCACTTCTCCTCGAAGTGGATCCTATCCATCACCTCCATCTCTAACTGAGTTCGGAGAGCCTCCTTCTCCGTCTTCTCACTCAACACCCTATGTTCCAATTCTTCTAACTTTCCTGCCAACTCAACATTCCTCGCCACCGATCGGCGAAACAAGGCCCCCATCTAGATCCCTACCTCCTTACGGTGAGCAATTTCCACATCCATCTCCTGCATCACTAGTTGCCTCTCCAGAGTCTCAGTCTCTAGCTCTTCGACTCTACTTCCTAATTCCAAAATATGTTCTTCATACTCCCCTAACATCCGATCCTCGAAAGTAGTCCCGTTGGAGTCCTCTATGGGCTCGGGTTCTTTCTCCACGGGTTCCTCCTCCATAGGCCCCTCCTCCGGATCAGATTCCTCAGGTAGAGGCACCATCTCCTCCTCCTCATCATCATCATTAATAGGGACAACTACCGATATAGGCTCAGCTATCACAGGTGCCTCATAGACTACGTGGATATCACGCGGCTCCTCCTCAACTACTCGGCTAGGTCCTCCCATGTCAATCATCCTACAATCACCAACATAAGACAAGATAAACAACAACTCCATCAGAATGTTAAATAAACATAAGTTCATTGTATAGAATGAAGTTACATTTCATAACACACTAAGTCCCTCAGGGAAAACTCTACTTGAGTTTTATCCCTACCTAACCTCTAAGTTTTCTTAAGTTATAATCTAAGGATTCTCGTTCCTAAAATTTATAACTATAGCTTTGATACCAACCTGTGACGCCCCCAAATTCTGACCTCCACTTGGTCACCCGAATTCAGTTTATCGCGTTATCAAAGTATTATCATAATAACTAAAATCACACATTCACAATGAAAGATCTAATTTAGAATAATATACAACGATTTATTATAAATATTCCCCCAAGTCTCGCAAGCTACACTACTTAATGGATTACATAATAATATCGAATAAAGACTTATTACATAATCCTACTTAAGTTTAAACATAGTCTACAAATAGTCTTAATACAATACGATTAATTTAAACATAAAGGGACAAGCTAGTCGGTAGCCTTGCCCTTGCCCTTGTCTTTCCCAGATACACATCCCTGTTCCGCCTTAACTGAAAGGTTTAAATAAGCAAGAATGAGCACAATTTGCCCAGTAAGTAATATACAACAAGGGTAATAGTTTTATAACACGAGTGTGGAATATCAAAGTATCATCTCTAAGATAGTTCAGAGTTTCAGAATAATATCACAAATAATGAATATCAACAATTCTTGGAATAAGATCAATAATTCAATATAATCAACCGATATATATGAATTCAAAGGCTATCAAGATATCCGTCTGGATCATAATTTGTACTGAGCAGTCATTAAGGACTATTGAACATCTACTATAATTACCAATATTAAACTGATAACCCAAAAGAACAAGTACTATATAGGATCAGTCTATAATACTCTAAGTTATGCATAACACCACAATAATAATATACTCATGTGTTAGGGTTTCCAACAACATACAATCCCCTTACCTTAAGGGTTATTCAACTCAGTTTTCAAGATTTCTGCACCAATCAATTGGGTTGGACAGTTTTATAAACATGCATATAATCTAGCCGAATCAAATGGTATAGATACTTTCACAATATTCAAGAACAATACTAAATTCATATGAATAACGGTCTTTCTAAAGAGTTTAACAAACGAGCTCAATTGAACGAATAAGTAGGATAACTTACATTCAAAGAGATAAGTTTATGATATTCGTTGGAATAAAGTATTGCAAGATTTTAGAATACTTGCACAATGTAAAGTAGAGTTCAGATACTTGCCTTAAGCGTAGTTTATCCACGTTAATAACTCAACACTTTCGAATCTTATTTATAGTGAATTATATGTTCAAGAGGTTCATTAGCTATCACAGTCTTTAGTCAAGCTTGTCATAATTCAAGTACGCACATAAGGTATAAAATCAGTTTATAAGTCATCACATTTACAACGACGTCTTGATGGTTAAATTTCTTGAAGACATTCTTCGAACTTATCATTTGGAAGTTATGTTCAACATTTGTCTCTATCACATAACATGCTTCTTAACATATTATATAACATGTTGATCATATATTACAAGTTAAACACGTCACATAGACATGCGTCAAATATTAGTTGAAAAATAGAACTCAGTTGTGACTGCTGCACGGCGCAGCTGCGCCCTGTCTAGGCCTAGGGACGGTGCAGCTGCGCTATCCCCTGGCCAGACCAGGACTGAGTTGTTGCCTTGCAGTTTATGTCCCACTTTAACATATCATTTACACCTATAGTCTAACATACATGCATGCTAGAAGCTTTCATATATCACTTTGCTATTTGTGTGTCTATTCATATAAGTGAAACTTACACTACCCATGGCATTCAGTCAAAACATTATCAAGCAGCTTTAGACCACCTCTAGCATCTTAGGTACCTTACAAGTTAACTGCCAAAGATCAGATTGCAGAAACTCAGATTCCAGACTGGCGCAGCTGCGCTATGGCTAAGCCTAGGACCAGCGCAGCTGCGCCGTCCTCTGGCAATGCCAAGACTTAGTTGTTGCCTTGTGGTTTTTGTTTGGCTTGCCCGTGCCAGTTTTCAATGCTAACTTCTGCCCGTGCCAGTTTTCAATGCTAACTTGTTTATACATGACATGAATTGATCTCCACAAGAGTGTTACTACGAGTCTAAGAGTGTATTGATTACTTATACGAAATCACATGATCGACACGATTAATCTTCCTAATTCTCGTTTTAATTCACTTAATGAATTTTCTCATTTTGCATTATGCCACACAAGGCATTTCACACTTCTCGTTGTCAATTCATATTTCTTAATACGCATTGATCTAATACGAATTAATTGTATTAGCTCAAGCCATTGGACCTTTATAATGTACAAACCATCCAACTTTCACAACACACACATTGGCATGGACATGACAATTACTGGGAGAAAGGACTCTCTGTAGTAAGTATACTACATTAAAGTGAAATTGATTTGACTCTAAACCAAGCTAAAAGATTCTGATTGCAACAAATTAAACTAATAAAAGTAACAAATTTCAACCTTCAAAAGCCTGGACAACTTATCACAAATCAACATTTGTTATCCTACTATACACATATACACACACCTTCCCACCCCCAAATGAAAAACATAATGGAACCCAGTTAATCCATAATACACAATCACTAAGTGTTGTCCCTTTCTCATTTCAATTACCAATAAAGACCAACATTTTCCCAACAGAAAGAACAATTACTCCAAGAACTGAAACCAACAACAACCAATAACCCTAAATTATTCATGAAAAATCATATCAAACACCAAATTAAAGTTCAAGTTTAAAGTTTCATCCATAAAACTAACAACCCAATAACTCAAGCACTAATAAAAACTACAACTTGCCAGATAAAACCATGAATTACCATAACCAATACCTCAATGATAGACAAAACAAATGTTCATAATAGAGAAGAACAAAATAAAGATAGAGAGAAATAGTACCTTAAAAGATCCTGAACAGAACCGATTTATTTAGCTGCAGGATTAAGCATAGAAAAGCTGCAACCCACAAAAGAACAAGAACAAAGAGAATAAATGGAGCAGTTTGTACGCTTGTGGGTGGTAATTTTCTTTATATGAGAGTTCGAGAGCTTACTATCTGTCGATGGAAAACTAGAATATTAAGCAATTTTAAATATTTTCAAGAAACTTTAGTAGTAGACTAAACTAAACTAAACTATTAATCTTGAAAGGAAGGGGGTTAAGGTGCAAACCAAAATCCGTGAAACCATTACAATGATAGAATTGAAAATGGGGGTAGAGATGAGAGTTCCAGCTTTCAAATTAAAAATTACAATAGTATCCCTAAATTAATTCAAGATAAAGAACATAGATAGTGGGAGAATCAATATGACTACATAACAATAAATCTGTAGTTTTAATGTAAAACAAATCAATTGAGGGATGAAGTGAACTAGACAGACCTCTCGTTCAGAGGAGTGACGGGCCGTGATTTCGGCATCGCTAACGACCCCAACAACCAATTCAGCCTAGGAGAAAGCTCGACGGTTGACGGCAGCTCCGGCGGTGGCGGCGGAGGTTTAGAGCGAGAGCGTTGGCGCTGCTTGAGGTAGAGTTGGAAGAATTAGAAGAGAGCACATGGTATGACTAAAATTTTAGAAGAATTTTTTATAGGGTTATATTTAAGGAAAAATTGGGGGAATATTGAATTGGGAAAACGTACAAAGCTTGGGAGAGACAGAAGCAGATGGACGACGACGGTGGAAGAGAGGGATGGTGACGGGGAAGAGAGGCCACAGTTGAGAGGCAAGAGGGCAAGAGGCTGAGGAGTGAGGAATTTCAGATCTGGCGTACAGAGATAGGAGAGAGAAGAAAGTATGGTCTTGTTTTAATTTCAAATTTTGGCTTCTACGTTTTTATCCATTGCTCCGTGTTTTTTATATAAGATAACGTTTTTTTTAAAAAAAACGTTATCTAGATAAAAAAAAAATGCTCTTTTAAATAGATAACGTTTTTTCATATGTATCTACAACGTTTTATTAAAAAACGTTGTGAAAAAAATACCACAACGTTTTTTATAAAAACGTTGTGGTTTAAATGTTGTCTATTTACTACTTTGTACCGGTGATAATACGTGGAAATTCTCGGGTATTACAAATGGTGTGAGAGTTTTGCTGTGAGCCATTGGATCTCCATCCAATGGCTCACAATACATTTAATATATATTTGATATATATATATATATATATATATATATTATATATATATATATATATATATATATATATATATATATATTGATATATTGTGAGCCATTGGATGGAGATTCAATGGCTCACAACGATCATCACAGGGATCCTCAGTGAGGATCATCACAGAGAATCTGGATCCCAAAAATTCTCTAAAATGATGTGTTATCAATTCATCATTACATCCGTTAGTACATCTCTTATGATTAAAAAAATATACAATGTCATATATTATTTGACACCCATTTTGATATTTGTAGCATTATCTAAAATTAAAATATATAATATTAGTTACTTAAAAATAAAAAGGAATCCCATTTTATGTTGTTTTGGTTTTTACATCTCATAAACACGTAAAAAAAAATCAATCCAATAGAAAAATCAGCCCCAAATCTATTAGGAAGATAAGAAATAGGAAAAGAAAAAGACGAACTTAAACTACAACAATGCTACTATCACATAAAAAATGGTCACTGTTCGGGAGTGTTTTCCCGACCCTCTTTTGTTCTGAAGGCTTGGGTCGGGTCAAAGGAGGTCGGGCTCGTATGTTCAGAGATGTAAGATCGGGGTCGGTTACCCGATCCCAATAGGCTGGGGCCCGTGGTCATCGTGAGGGTTGAATTCGGGCCTGTTGGGTTGGGCTATTGGTTTGGGCCTGAGCGTATGAGCAGTCCACATGCAGAGTTGGTGCGACAAGGAGTTTACGTGATCAAGGGCATCAACCCTAATCCTACGTCAAACTCTGGATGTAGTGATGGAAAGGGATTCCACTTGCACTTTTTAAGGAGATTGTGTTGGACCCAAATATGGTAGCTAACATATTTAGGAGTCCTACTCTAATCCAAAGAAGAGGATACCAATGTGGTGGGAGTTCTATAAATACAAGGCCAAGGTTACAATTAACGGGTAAGATCTACTTTGAGCACTAAACATATAAACCTCCATTGTTAAACCTTGTGAACGGCCTGTGCTTATTCTCACACCGGAGCTATCCCCCGGCGGTACGGCCGTCAAGCTTCTGTGTGATCTGTTATTGTGCAGGATTCAGCGCGTGGATTTTGTGATTGGACGCGCGGACGAACTTGGCGTTAACATTGGCGCTAGAAGGAGGGCCCTTCTTTGCAACCACAAATACTTTTCTTCGGCAGCAAACATGACGAGTAGAGATAATATCGCTGTCTCGGAAAGAGCCAAGACCCAGCAGTCCCACCAAACAACTCAGGCGAGGGGGTCAGTGAAGGACCGACTGGGGTCTAAAATACAGGAGGTAGAAGAGTTACCAGTCCATGATCTTCGGCGGAAGCTCTTCCCCGAGAGTCAACACACGCCTCATCAGGCGAGTCATGCCGACGAGAGGCACTCTCAAGCCCTCGTGAGGCAAGACCGGGGAGCAGGAAGCCGAGACCAACGAGAGTTTCTCTTGCAGAAGAGACTGGACCAGAATAAAGATGCCATGTTGGCGCTCCAGCTGCAACGATTGGAGTTGGAGAGACAGATGGCCAACATGGTCGGGGATCAAGAAGTGAGTTCCAGAAGGCGTAGGAATCGAAGCCGGTCCCGATCGCCTCGGCTGGGGGAGGCAAGAAGAGAACAGAGCAGGCACCGGAGTCGCTCTAGAGATGGAAAGAGCAGAGGGAGGAGTCCTTCGGCCGGGCGCCGATCAGAACACCGAGGCAGGACGGGGCAGATAGAAAGGGAAGCGTCTCCTGATTATGGAGGGACAAACCTCGATCGTCCCTCATAAGGAAGGATCCGACCCCCTTACCCGAGAGTGTCTGAATTAGAAAGGTTGCTAGGGACAAAAAACTCGACGGGGACATCTTCGGCAGGTTTAGGATCTCCCTTTTCGCCCGAAATCAACCGGGTGATAGCCGATCCAAAGAAGAAGATGCCCCCGATGGAGACATACGACGGATTGGGAGACCCCTACGACCATTCGGATGGATATGATCGCCTGATGTCGTACTATGGGCATTCGGATGCAGCCAAATGCCACATGTTCGCTACAACACTTAAGAAGAGTGCCAGGGAGTGGTTGGGAACCCTGGCACCAGGATCAATCGGGTCATGGAACGATCTTCGGGAAAAATTCCATGCTCGGTTCGGCAGCAACCGAAGACGAGGGAAGATCACGGCGTCCCTCATGCAGGTACGGCAGAAATCAGACGAGACCCTAAGTCAGTTCGTCAAACGATTTAGAGAGGCAGTGGGATCTGTAGCGGAGCTGAATTCCCCACAAGCACTGGGATTTTTTACGACCGGCTTAGACATCGGGAGATCTAAGAAGCTGGTAAAGGATTTGGTGATTAACCCTCCGGCAGACTTGACCGAGGCCTTTCATCGGAAGAAGGGTTCATCGCTATAGAGGAAGCTTTGGGAAATTTCAAACCACACCAACAACCTTACGAGAAAGCTAAAGATCGGGAAAAACCGACCTACCAACGTTCGGACAATAACCAGTGGAAATCAGACCGAACGGAAAAGAAAAACTTCAATGGGGGAGGTTCAGGTAGCAACCGGCCTCCACTACCCAATCGTAACGTCAGCAAGGTCTATACTCCCCTCACCGCAGATCGGTCGAAAATTCTGCAGGAAATGAAAAGCCAACCATTCTACGAGCCATGCCCCAGGCGAACTAAGCCCGGAAAGCGTGGTCGGGATAAGTATTGTGAATACCATCAGAGTACCGGACACTCGACCGAAGCATGCGTTAATCTGATGGATATGATCGAGAAAAATGTCCAAAACGGACAACTGTTACAATACGTGGCAGGCCGGGGAAATGCCGAGGTGCCCAGAGAGGAGAACGCAGATCAGATCCCGGATACCCAGGCGCCGCAGAACCCCCCAGCCCGAGGTGTAGTTGATGTCATTTCGGGGGTTCCGTTAGACGGGTATCGGGAAGAAAAAGAAGTGGGACTCTGGAAGCAGTGCTATCTGTTTCGGGGTCAACCCCTAGAAAGGATCGGGCATATCCGGGAACGTCTATCTCATTTACGGACGAAGACTACCCGACAGATCTCATTGAGCCCCACGATGGTGCTTTGGTAATAACGGCTCAGGTCGGGATAGTGGATATGAAAAGAATGATGATAGATAACGGGTCTTCGGTAGACATCCTGTATTCCCACGCCTATCAGAGGTTAGACCTGCAAGGGAAGAAGATGGATTTGGGAGGGGAAGGCCCCTTGTACGGATTTAGTGGAGATCCGGTGCTTGTGTTGGGCACCATCGAGATGCCAGTCAAATTTGGTACGGCCCCTAATCAAGTCGAAATAGTGGTGAAATTTTTTGTCGTCCAAATAGACTCGGCATACAACGCGATCCTCGGAAGGCCTACCTTGGCAGCCCTGCAAGCAGTAACATCAATACCCCATTTTAAAATCAAGTTTCCAACACCGAACGGGATCGGGGAGGTAAAAGGTGACCTAGATATAGCCCGAAGGTGTTACCGAAACAGCTTGATTTCTTCAGGGGTCGGGTCTGTAAACAAAAACAGACAATGGCCATTGAGATCGAACCATTCACGGAGGGAAGCACGGAGCCACTTGCTCTTCCGGCCGAAGAAACTGATGATGTAGAATTGGTACCTGGGCAGGAAGACAAAAGAATTAAGATCGGGTCGGGTTTATCAGAACCCTTCCGGACCGGGCTGATAGAATTACTCCGAGTCTATGCCGATATCTTTGCATGGGAACCCAGCGACATGCGGGGGTAAGTGAATCAGTGGCTCTACACCGGCTGCACGTGGACCCGGAAAAGAAACCGGTCATACAGAAGCGGAGGATTTTCGCCCCAGAAAGGCAAAAAATCATCGACGAAGAGATCACCAAGCTCCTGGAGGCCGAGTTCATCTTCGAGATTGATTACCCGGAGTGGTTGGCCAACGTGGTATTGGTCCAGAAGCAAAATAGGAAATGGAGGTTGTGTATCGATTACACGGACCTAAACAGGGCGTGTCCGAAAGATTTCTACCCTTTGCCCAACATAGATCAACTGATCGACGCCACGTCGGGATTCGGTATGTTGAGTTTTATGGATGCATTCTCTGGGTACCACCAGATTTCGATGAACAAGGAAGACATCCCGAAGACAAGTTTTATCACACATCGGGCGATATACGCATACAGGAAAATGACCTTCGGGCTATTAAATGCCGGGGCAACTTATCAACGAATGATGAACCTGGTGTTCACGAAGCAATTGGGGAGGAGCATGGAGGTCTACGTAGACGACATGATCGTTAAAGCATGTCAGTCCGCAAACATCTTGAAGATCTGGAGGACTGTTTCGAGACGGTCCGAAAACGCAAGCTAAGGCTAAACCCGACCAAATGCACTTTTGGGCTGGGATCGGGTAAATTTCTAGGATACTTGGTCAGCAAAAGGGGAATCGAAGCAAACCCAGAGAAAATCCAGGCAGTCCTGGATATGAAATCACCAAAGTCATACAAGGATGTGCAGAGACTAACGGGTCGGATTGCGGCCCTACGAAGGTTCGTCTCTAAATCAGCTGAGAGGTGCCTTCCATTTTTTGACACCCTGAAAGGGCCCACAAACAAGAAAAGCTTCCAGTGGACCTCAGAATGCGAGGATGCGTTCCAAGGGATCAAACGATATCTTTCTTCGCACCTCTGCTGATGAAACCAATCCCTTCAGAACCCCTATGTCTTTATCTGGCGGCGAGTTCGATGGCAGTGGGGGGCGGCATTGGTTCGGGTCCAGGGAGGAAATCAGTTCCGCCGTGTACTACGTCAGCCACGTACTTCGGGACGCAGAACTCCGATACCCGAACCTGGAAAAATTCGCCTATGCCTTAATCATTGCAAGCAGAAAACTTCGGCATTATTTCCAGGGTCGGGTGGTGGTGGTGTACACCGATCAGCCGTTGAAGAAAATTCTACACCGACCTGAGGTTTCTGGAAGACTGGCGGCATGGGCAATGGAGCTAACACAGTTCGCGATAGAGTATCATCCCCGAACGGCAATCAAAGGGCAGGCGCTAGCAGACTTCGTCGTGGAATGTTCGTTTTCGGAGCCAGATGTGGGATCGGTGGCCGAAACACAACCCATAAAGACTTCATGGACACTATATGTCGATGGCTCGTCAACGACAGACATCAGTGGTGCAGGGGTCATACTGACAAGCCCCGAAGGATTCAAGGTCCAACAAGCTATTCGATTTAAGTTCAGAGCGACCAACAACGAAGCAGAGTATGAGGCTGTTTTAGCCGGGTTAAAATTGGCCCGAAGCCTGGAAGTACAAAACTTGGTCATCTACAGTGACTCGCAGCTGGTCGTCAAACAGATATCGGGAGAGTATGCGGCTCGGGGGGCGAGAATGACGAAGTACTTAGCCAAGACAAAGAATGAACTGACATACTTCCACACGGTCAGCTGTCAGGGAATTGACCGATCCGACAATACAATAGCAGATGCCCTGGCCAGACTGGCGACAACCGATGCCAACTCCTTCAACGGTTCGGTATATCTAGAGACATTGGAGCAGCCTAGTGTCTCAAAAGAGGAGACATTATGTGTTGATCGGCTAGACTGTTGGCTTACGCCCTACATCTGTTATCTGGCTGACGGAACCTTACCATCAGACCGCATCCTAGCAAGAAAGATCAAGCATCGAAGTTCGAATTTCGTACTGATTGATGGAGATTTGTATCGAAGGGCCTTCAGCTCTCCCTTACTTAAATGTTTAACACCGTCAGAGGCAATCTACGCACTTCGAGAGGTACATGAAGGGATCTGTGGAGATCACATGGGCGCCAAATCACTGGCGAATAAAATTCTAAGACAGGGGTATTACTGGCCAACCATTTACACAGAGGCCAAGGAACTCGTCAAAAAATGTCCCAAGTGTCAACTGAACAGCAACATCCCGCATCAACCCCCCGAAGAACTCTACTCGGTCTTATCCCCGATCCCCTTCGCAGTATGGGGAATCGACATCCTAGGACCTCTGCCGAAGGCCAAAGGGCAAGTCAGCTTTATAATAGTGGCTATCGATTACATGACAAAGTGGGTCGAAGCCAAACCACTGCAGAAGATTACCGAACAGGAATGTCTTAAATTTGTGAAAGAAGGAATAGTTTATCGGTTCGGCATCCCGATGGCTGTAGTATCGGATAACGGTAGACAGTTCGTGGGGTCAAAGTTTGAAAGCTTCCTGAAAGAGTTGGGAATTCAACACCGGAAGACTTCGGTTGCCCACCCTCAGTCAAACGGTCAAGTGGAAGTGACAAATCGAACCCTACTCAACGGGATAAAAAGAAGATTGGATGAACTGAAGGGTCGGTGGCCCGAGGAACTGCTTAGCGTTTTGTGGGCATACCGGACGACCCCGAGGACAACCACTGGAGACTCCCCTTTCCGACTGGCCTATGGGACTGATGCACTCATACCAGTAGAGATCGGGTCACCCACTCTTCGGGTCAGCCAGTACAAAGAGCTTTAACGATGAAGGTCTGAAAGTAAATCTGGACCTGCTCGACGAGGCTCGTGATGCCGCGGTGTTGAGGTTGGCCCTTTACCAACAGAAGACAGCCCGACACTATAACCAGAAGGTGAAGTTGAGGAGGTTCGAGGTAGGAGATTTGGTGCTTCGGGAGGCAGAGGCAAACCCCCCAGAACACAGGAAAATTAATGCCTAACTGGGAGGGGCCTTATGAGATAGTAGAAATGCCGAAGCCAGGGACTTACCGGCTTCGAGCAATGGATGGGTTGGAAGTAAAGAATACATGGCATGCTGGAAGACTTAGGAGATATTACCAGTAAATACATGCCTGTTCTTTCCCGATAATGGTGTAATTTATGCCATTTATCAATGAAAGGAAAACTTCTCTCAAGAGAAACGTTTGTACTCCATTTTAATCTTGCACTGCTTTACCAATCATATAAGCTTCGAGCGTAAAACAATCAGACGGTTCGAGAGAGCTTAACTGGTTGATAAACGCCACAAGTATAACTGATCGACAAAGCTACACATCCGATCATATAAGCTTTGAGCGTAAAACGATCAGACGGTTCGAGAGAACTTAACTGGTTGATAAGCGCCACAAGTATAACTGATCGACAAAAGTTACAAATCCGAGACAGTACGCTTTAGACATAAATTGACCAGACAGTCAGAAATGACCTAACTGGGCGATAAAAGGAAAGTTAAACTGATCGAGATAACTACTTAGAAAGTTTTTGTCTTCATTTATATTCACAAAGTTTTACAATTCCCGATCAGATGAGCTTCGGGTACATACACCGTCGGCTTCACTGGTCAGGTGAGTTACAAGACTTAGAAAGAAAAAATTACAACTATGAAAAGCAGATACTAAAAAGAACTATGGTAAGTCATCATCGGCCTCGGCCTCCTCATCGGAAGAGTCAAGGATCGAGGCATCCAGGCCGGCATCGACAAGCTTCGCTCTCGCTTTTTCCCGATAGGCTTCCACCCCTTCACCAAACTGGGTCATGATCTTATCGGTCAAAGCAGGCGATTCTTCGTATTTCTTGATGGCAGCTTGTTTGAGGGAGACCTGTTCGGCCATCAAGGTGTTGTTCGCCTGGATCAAAGTCCTCAGCTGAGCATGAACCCCAGTGAACTTCCCCTCGAGGGCCTCCAGATTCCCCACCAGGGCTCTATTCTCTTCGGCCATCAACTCCTTGTCATGCACCAGCTTCTTGGCATGATCGTTGAGACCGACGAACTCTTGTTGAAGTAGGGAATTTTGTTCTTCGAGTTCAGCAATCCGACGATTAGCCTGGGATACTTTATTCCTGGTATCGGCATGAAGATCCCGCTCCCTCCTCAGCTCCGAATCCCGACCCGATAATTCGGCTTGGAGAAGCTCCACGTCGGTTCTCAGCTGGACCTCTCTCTTGGTGGATCGGGCAAGAGGAGCGATAGCTCGAGCAAGGATGGCGTTGGCCTAAATACATAGGCGAATTGGTCAGACAGCAAAAAAATGAATGAAGACATATATACAAATGAGGATAAATACCTGAGTCTGGGCTCGGAGATAGGTAACCAGAAAATCCTCTGACGAAAAGTTCTTGAACCGTTCATCATCACGGAAAGCTTGAATTGATCAAGCAAGTGGAATGGGAATTTGTCAGCTGGGCTCTTCGGCCAGCAGGTGGTTGGGGATCCTCCGGAAGAGCTAGCCTTGGACTTCGGGGAAGAAGCATTGATCGGGGCAACGACCTCCTCGGCATGGGAGGGCCCCTCGACCAACCGCGGCTTCTTCGAAGCGGGCTCCAGAAGCTGATCTGGAGTACCCTCCGAATCTTCGGCCACCGTCACTATGATCGGAGTTGGAGGAGTTGATTTCAGAGCAGGCTTAGGCGGGGGGCGCGACAATGGCCTTGGGGGGAGCTCGAACAGAAGGTCTTTTCTTCGACTTCTTTAGCAAAGCCATCTTCTCGGCCCCCTTCATCTGCAACACACTTTTCGTGGAAGCATCAGCCTTGGAAGGTTCGGGAAGAGGGCCGGTTGACGAACCGACAGACATTTCGGCAATTAGAACAGCCTCGTCTGAAGGAGAGTCGTCAGCGGCTGGGAGATGGATTGGCTCGATAAGGATCGGCAATGGGGACAGGGCCTCTTCAGTATTGTTTGGCTTGAAGATGGTCACTACAGCATAAAATAAAAGGATCATTATGAAAATCGAAGCAAAAGATCGGGTGAATAAGAAAACAAGGTCGGATAGATTAACTTACAACCGTGTTCGTAGAGCCAGGATTCGTTGGACACGATTCCTAGACCCCAATTAGTCTGCCTCAGAAGGGCGTAAAACTTCTTGAAGGCTGCCGAACGACTCTTCGGAAATTTGTTGACCTTCATGAGGACATCTTCGGGACCGGCCCAGTTGGGGAGAAGGTTAAGATCGGTTCCCCTCATGAAGAACCATTGTGAATGCCACCCCTTGTTGCTGGATGGGGTCTTCACGAAGGTGTCCCGTCCAGGAACACGGTTCAGATGGCGAAGGCCGGGCTCCTTTGACCGACCCACCGAGAACAGGACGAAGAAGAAATCCAGCCCGGGGGTGATGCCAGCCTCCTGGCAGAGGGCGATGAAGCTGATCAGCTGGATATAGGAGTTGGGAGCCAACTGGGAGAACCCGATCCCTACCAGGCAGAGGAAAGAGGAGATGAATTCGTGGAGGGGGAACCGAACCCCGTACCTTAGGGCATACAGATGGACGGCTACCCATTCGCCCTCGGGTCGGTGGTACATCCTCTCGCTGGCCTCAGGAACCCGAAGCTTGTATTCTTTGGGGATGTTGAATAAAGTTTGGATGTCAGACAGTTGTGAGTGGGTGATGGAAGATTTGGTGTTGATGACTGCGTAGTCGGTTTCCGAAGCGTAGAATTGGCGAATTTTGGTTTCGGCGTTCTCCACTGAGAGTTCAACCGGAGTAGCCTCCAGCTCGATTTGGAGAAGGTCACCGGAGTTAAGAGTGGGAGTGCCGGCTGCTATGGTTGGTAGAGGACGAGGATCGTTGGAATCAGCCATTTATGGTGGGAAGAAGGAAAGAGAGGTACAAGACAAGAGCTTAGTGGAGAAATGGCACGAACTGAAGAAATCTGGAAAAATGAGTGTCTCGCCGGAAATCGCTCTTGCCGGAAAAGTTCGACAGAGATTCAAAATATTAAAGGCTCGAAAAAGTGACGCTGCTGTATGTTGGGGGGCTTATATAGCCCGTCTGGCACGGCTTCCAAAGGCGGCTATTTATGGCATGTGGGCCCAGTTGTGAGAAAACGTGTACTAACTCGCGGACCGAGGAGAAACCGTTTGGGTTCCCGAGACAACTCACCATTATGGCGTGACTATCCGAATTCATGTCCTTTCAAGTCTCGTGTCATAAATATCTTATAACAAGAGACTGGGGGGCAATGTTCGGGAGTGTTTTCCCGACCCTCTTTTGTTCTGAAGGCTTGGGTCGGGTCAAAGGAGGTCGGGCTCGTATGTTCAGAGATGTAAGATCGGGGTCGGTTACCCGATCCCAATAGGCTGGGGCCCGTGGTCATCGTGAGGGTTGAATTCGGGCCTGTTGGGTTGGGCTATTGGTTTGGGCCTGAGCGTATGAGCAGTCCACATGCAGAGTTGGTGCGACAAGGAGTTTACGTAATCAAGGGCATCAACCCTAATCCTACGTCAAACTCTGGATGTAGTGATGGAAAGGGATTCCACTTGCACTTTTTAAGGAGATTGTGTTGGACCCAAATATGGTAGCTAACATATTTAGGAGTCCTACTCTAATCCAAAGAAGAGGATACCAATGTGGTGGGAGTTCTATAAATACAAGGCCAAGGTTACAATTAACGGGTAAGATCTACTTTGAGCACTAAACATATAAACCTCCATTGTTAAACCTTGTGAACGGCCTGTGCTTATTCTCACACCGGAGCTATCCCCCGGCGGTACGGCCGTCAAGCTTCTGTGTGATCTGTTACTGTGCAGGATTCAGCGCGTGGATTTTGTGATTGGACGCGCGGACGAACTTGGCGTTAACAGTCACATACACACATATACATATTATGGATCTCGCCTGACATGTGGGACCCACAATATACTACGTGAGCATTTTGTGGTTTTTTATGTGATAGTACCCCTCCGTTCCTAAATAAGTGTCGATTAAGATTTTTGCACATATATTAAGAAAGTCATTTAATAGTTAAAATATGTGTAAAATTCTATCACTACCTTTATGGAAAGTTAAAAACTATTAATACTAGGGTGATAATTTAAAAAAAGTAAATAATTAATAAATTTTTTCTTGTAAAAGGTCACTTGTTTAAGAAGAAGGGAGTAGCATTATTTCTTATTTCTTAAACTAACCAACAAAATAACCACGTGGAGCTACAATTTCCACATCAAAGAAAGAGGCAATTTCCACATCAAAGAAAGACGAAAAAATAGAGGCCGACGCTTTGATTTCTTTACATCAAAACCAGTGAAAAAGTCTACAAATCCCCGCGTGAATACTGAAGACCCCCATTCCAAAAATGGCTTCTTCCATGGCCTTCTCTTCACTTTGCTCTGCACCCTTCAACACTCAAACTAGCAGAATTCGGAACCCAATTCATTCTTGGGTTCCTTCTCCATCTTTAACCTTCCATGTTCAACCCAATAAAATCTTTATTGGGTCTTCCAAATCGGGTTTTTTTCAAAATGAGTTCTCTTTCAAGTCAGCATCTCCTTCTCTAGTTCCCCAGAAATCTCAATCTTCGGGTACTATATACGCAAGAGCTGCCAAAGAGAAGACCCTTTATGATTTCGATGTGAAGGTATATATGTGTGTGTTCACGCGCGTGCGAGAGTGAAGGATGTGATAATTGGTGCTTAAGTACATGTGCATAGTTAAATTTAGTTATCTGATGTTTTTCTTCTTGGGTTTTGTTTGTGTTGATAATATTTAATGTTTTCGGTTTGTCAATTTGGTTTCAATGGGCTGATTTATGATGTTATACTTTTGGGTGCTTAACACGTGCATAGTTAAATTTAATTATTTGTGATACTTTTTCTTCATGGGTTGTGTTTGTGTTGATCTTATTCGATGTTTTCCTTTTCTCAATTTAGTTTCAATTGGTTGATATCTGATGTTTTACTTTTGGGATATTATCTGTAATGTAATTTTCTTTCAGGCAATTTTTTTTTGGGTTGTACTGTTTAGAAAGTCATGAAAAATGTTATAGTCACATTGTGTTTGTGTTGATCATATTTGATTTTTCCTTTTCTCAATTTGGTTTCAATCAGTTCATTTCGGATTTTATACTTTTTGGAGTCTGTAAAGGTATTTTCATCCAGGTATTTTTTTGGGTTTTGCTGTTTAGAAAGTTATCATAAATGTTATAGTCATATGTGATTTTGTGGGTAAGTCTTAAAAGCTTGTGTTGTTTTTGCAGAGCACTAAGATGAGAAGATACATTTTGAATGAGGGAAACTAGAAGTCCTAATGTTATTGCGTTTTACAGAATTCGGGATTATGTTTGTGGTGAATGTATGTTTTGATTAGTGGGTTTGAACTTGAATGGTTCAATGGCTTTTATCTATAATTGAATGGAGTTTCAAAACAATTTTTAAGTGAATATTATTTAAATGGTTTTTTTAAACCAAATTTTGGCAGTACCTTTTACCGGAATATTGTTTGAAATCAAAATTTGACATGATATTACTGAAATGGTTTTCAATGTAAAATTTGATGTCAATTTCACATACAAATGTGTGCAATCCAGTGTTTAGTGTTTGTTCTTTCTTGTTCAATTTGGTAAAAACTTACAATATGTATAATGAATCAATGATTATGGTTATCTTGTTCACTTATTTCAGTTGTCTTGTTGTTCAGATTGGTAATTATTGTGTATTAATAGTCACTCAGTTTTATTTATAAAGTTGTAACTAGGAAAATATGATTTTTAACCGACACAGGCGGTTGTTTTATGCAGGATATTGATGGAAAAGATGTTTCCCTTATCAAATTTAAAGGGAAGGTTGCCTTAATTGTCAATGTTGCTTCAAAATGGTATAATCCCCTGGTGGTTGTTATCTAGAAGTAGCTATATATAACTAAGCTGAGGTTATTTAAGGAAATTTGTTTATAGTAGCTATATTTTGGAACCACAAAATTTTATATGCTTTGCAATGAAAATAAAATTAACAGATTAAAAAAATAATATCTTGCAGCATACAGTTTATGTAGTAAAATAATAATTTAAAGGGTAATAGCTAATAAGTTGGTTTGTAGTTCTGGAGAGTGATCTTTCTTGCTTCGGACTGGTCTTTAGCTATGAAAGCTTTTCCCTGGCAGCTGCTCCTTTTCTTCGTTTCTTTCATCGTTCTGTTTCCAGGGTGGCCCTTGCCCCTCCCCCCACCCAATTTTTTTTTTTTTTTTTATCTTTCCACTTTTTTTAATTAAAAAAATTTCTCAGAACAAATGTAGTGTTGGCCTGCGCTCTCTTGTATACCAGTTGTGTACATAAGATTGTCCAGTGCATCCCCCCAGCTTGTTGGGGCAAACGAAAGCACAATGAGCAGTAACATGAATTTATCAAGGAAATTGATTAAACTAGATTTTTATTAGAAAGAAGACAAGTACAATAGGTTTTGCAGAGCTGCTGCTCCTGCAGAACAAATTCTTTTTATTATTGATTGCTAGACTTCTTTTAATGATTTTTAATCATTTTCTTCTCCCAAATGACCAATTTGACCCTCCAGCTCCATCCTGCAAGAAATAAACATAAAAACCAATAAAAATATACTAAAAATACTCGAAGATAACAATAATTAAGCTTAACAATACCAGATTTGTAGGTATAAAACCCACTCATTAGTCACATCAATCTCCTATTTAATCTAGAGTTCTCTAGAATAAAACTTAAAGACTCTTTGAGAATACAAAATACACTTAAACAACCATATTTAATACTGCTTCTATGAATATGAGATTACATAATTACTTTTTAACACAGCTGCCTGCCACTCTGACGTGTTTTTGTCTCAATAAACTATTCTTGTTAAAAGAAAACACATGGTTTTACGTCTTTTCGATGAAGTTTATTGCTTCAGTTGCTGGCACACAATTCCAATATATGTAACAGCTCAGAATTTATTCATATGTATGAGAAGGCATAAAAACCATGTGCTTGATGGCCATAAAGTCATGAGTTAGTTCTAACCAATAAATGGCTGTAACAAAATGATCTTTTGATTTATCTTCAAGTAAGATTTTTGTACTCAACCTATGTTCCTCAAAAAAATGTGTAACTTATGAGATGCTTGTTATCTAACTGAATGATTTGACTTTGAATTCAGTGGTTTGACGACATCTAATTACTCAGAACTCTCACATATATATGAGAAGTACAAAACTCAAGGTAAGCTGGTTATGTATTGTCACTACTTGAATGAATCTCTTATGTATTTTTGTTTCTCTACACGTAATTGGCACATCTATTGATGACTATATTTAAGTATATTTCTGACTTAAGTGTGGATCAATTTTTTTTTTGGTTAATTAAAATGGAGATCCTCTTTTCTTTAGTAATTTTGATGAATGATGCACATGTGCATTCCTTTGGTTTATCAATATTAATATAGTTTACATTCCCACATCAGAGAATGCTATTTTATATTTTATATTTGGTATTTGGTAAGAGCTGAAAATTTTGTTTTTTCTACATTCAACTGAACCCTTTTCAGCCTGCAATTAAAAGAGAAAAGAGAACTTAGTCAGCCTGATTATTGAATCAAGTTGCATTATATACGTGTCTGTACGCTCGCAAAACACACCCAATTGTTTTCATGTAATATGATGTGTTATGTTACTTCTAAAAATTTAGGATGTGTAATGTGTCCTTATATATTTCTCTGGATTTTTGTCATCTTAAGTCTCAAATAGTGCCTTTGTGTTGAATTTTTTGAATTGTTAAATGTATGTGTGTATGTTAGTATGTCCATGCGCACAATAGTTATTCTACACTATATTATCTTTTTAAGCTAATACAACATTTAAACCTTTACCCCAATTAATTTATACACCTCCACAAGGCAACCGTCATGGCGTTCGTATGGCGACAAGTTGTTTACAATGTGCAATTTATATATTATTTATTTTACTTAACAAGTATATTGACAATAAAATTCCATATACAGTAAAGCCCAAAACATAACACTATGGATAACATTAAAAGCACAATTATGTAAATATTTAGTAATAACAATCCAAAAATAAAAAACACTTGATATTAACAACTAGTAGAAGAAATAAAGAATTCAACAAATACCACATAGAAAATAAAGTAGCAATCAACCATCACATATTACTAGTCTAATAACTAATAAAACACCACATCAAGCCAAAATAATGTCTAGACTCTCTACACTAGACTCATCAAGAAAACATATTTCAACCCGGGCCGTTCAATTTAACTTTTCTTTTAGGGTCCTTAGTTATATCATAACTATCGATCCCCAAACTTTCTACTATTTTACTTTCTACACAATACAATAAAGGAAAAAATACAAGATAAAATTGATGCAAATAACAAACCATTCATCAAAATATTACGTACTTTTGTTTTTACTATTGAATCATTGAATGTGTTACTTTTGTTCCATACCCATAATTAATTAATTGTACAAACAATAATCACTGTTCATTGTCAAAAACATCAAGTAGATAAAATATTACATATCTTTTTAGTCCACAATAATGATTATCAGTGAATGTAGCATGGGACTTAACCTCATGTCCAAAATGTAACCACCCAAGTTAAAAAAAACACATGTAGGTATATGTCTCGGTTCTAAAAAAATTGAGAAATAATTATTTAGTACCCACTGTCCAAAACAATATATTTTAGTAGTTAACACTACCCACTATGTAACGATTGAGGAATCATACTTAGATTGTAAATAAGTTTTATTTAATATTATTGAATAATATGAGATTTTATGAATGTTATTATGTGTTATGTGTTTAAAAGTCAATTCTATGACCTAGAATGTGTGTGTATATTAGGGTTTACGAATCCGAGATTGTAGGAGAAAATAAATTTTTTCCGAGAAAAAGACGTAAAAACACTATTCACCTGAAAACGCTTGTGTTTTTTCTATTTTTCGAAGAACGCGCTAATGTTAATATAATGAGGAAAGACGAATTTTCTAATAAAATTTAGAAACTAAAAACGCTATTTTACGGCTTTGTCGAATTAATCGGGAAAGTCAACGAAAGTCGAGATTTATTTTCAAGTCATTGGGCTTTGACTTTGAGAAGCCCAATGGGAATTGTTAGGAGGCCCAAGAATGATTTGATTCAAGGTCTAAATGAAAGTTAATTCAAGCCCAAAGAATGGCCCAAACTAAATTGAAATTATGTCCAAACCAAGATCCAACAAAGATAGTTCAACCATGGGTCATGGGTGGGTTAAAATGGGTTGAGGCAACCCATGTGGGACCCCCACAAGGGGATTTGGCCGGCCACAAGCTTCTCAAGGAAGCTTTGCCTATATATTTTCCAACTTAACAATTTCATTTAATGCAAATTTGCCCCAAAGTTTTGGTCGATCATTTTGACTCAACCATGGTTAGTTGTTGATGGTTAATGAGGGGATGATTAGTAAGATAAGTAAACTTGAGGGTGTTGACCATACAAGACCCTAAGTTAATTGATCAATTAGTAAGCAAGAGTAAAGTTGATTAAATGACTAAACTACTATAAGTCTTGCATATTCTATATATACAAGCTCATTTCTCTTCCTTTTCTTTCACCATTTCACCAACACATAAGAAAGCTTATATAATTTGAGAGAGAAGGGAGTGCAATTGAATTATCAAGAAGGAAGAGCTAGCTGAATTGTAAAGTTCATCAAATCACCAAGTAATCAAAAGGTAAGAACTAAGAACCTTAATTTTCATCTCTTTTATGCTTTGTAGATTGTTAGGAAGTGCCTTGTTGGTGGTTGTTGAATGATTCGTATGAATCATGTGGTGTTTCGGAGAAATAAGGAGAATTAGTGGACTTAAAACATTAATAATTGCATGCTAAGTGAAATCGTAATCGTAATAACGAACTAAATGAAGAACATATCAAAAACGTATAGATTGTTGTTGATGGACAAGTTTAAAATCATCATATGTAAGTTAGTTTTAATGTCTGGATAGAAGATGTTAAACATATGAGTTGTAGAAATGTTTCAATTGGAACGGAGTAAAAATATGTTATAACGAAGTTATGGCGAAATTTTTATTAAAATACGTTAAACGTTGTAATCATAGTTCATTATGATTTTCGGATGAAATTGTAATGTTAGTTGATGATCCCGAATAATTTGGGTTTCATAAGAACGATAGAGAACGCAGAAAATATGAGTCGTGGGCTCGAGAACGAACTCATTCGGGTGTCGGATGAGTAAGTTACGAATAAACGAAGAATAAACGTTAAAAACGTAAAGCTGAGCGACGAAGGAATTTTGAGCCGATCGAAAGGCTTGTTAACGGATTCAAAAAATTATTCTGTCCGGGGAAAATCGTAGTATGTAATATGAGTAAGAAATAGGCTTGAGAACAGATTCATTTCGAGTTAAGATGATAAAGTTACGGATCGGTAAAGTCAGCATATGAAAAATGGACAAAAATTTTTAAGTCCCAAGTACAACACCGGTGCAGCCTAAAATGCTGGCACTGAAGGCTGAGTTCCTGCTCCCAGGCGCCACATCGCCAATATTTACACTAGATTGGGTGTCGCAGCGCCGGTACCCTGTAAGACTCAATGAAGAGTTTTTGTGAACTCAAAGCTTGGGTAGGATTATAATACGAGTAAACTGTGAACATTGGAAATGGAATAATGTAACAAAAACCTTAATAAGTGGTTGAACGTTAAGAATGAATATTGTAAACGTAAAATACCTAAACTGTGATGCCTCCAAATTCGGGTATCTTCAAACCCTAGATATGGTCCTACACGATACTACAACATACATATATATTCAATTATATATCTTATTGACATGAATGTAATTACTAAACTATTACATCATATCTAAACATTTCCCCAGGTTTCTATAACCATTGCATTCTTGTATTGTCATAATATTATTCATTACAAAAATAATACTATTCTATTACAGGATAATTTATTTATGGCAAAACTAATGATTTGGCTACCGAAGTTGGCACATTTTATTGAATACCCGATTAAACTTTTAATTTGTCAAATTAACTAAACTAATTAAAATTTTCAAATTGGGTCACTCGGTTAAAAAAATTAGACAGACGTTAACTTTTTATCTATGTGGCGGTGAAAAAAAAATATAAAAATTAAAAATATTACATGTGGCAAAAAAATAAATAAAAAACTTCAATCAATCCTGACTTTCTACATCAACAAAATAATAATATATGTAATCAATTAAAATTTTAATTCATTAAATCCATCAGATTACATATGGAAGAACATCTTAAAAAATCTTCATCTTCCCTAAAAATGAGAAGAATCAGAACCTAGAGCTTCCCAACATAACTTTATACATGTGCGATCAAAACATCCGGTCGATCAAAACAAACCCCACGAGTCAGATACAAACATCCAGAACCATCTGGTAGAGACCCTCAATCGATCCGACGGTGAGACACAAGACCTTTTCACAAAATACAGATTTCGGTGAAACAGTATATGTCTATCTGGTTCACGAAATACACAAGCCATACAAAACAGCCCCATATACGTATGCTATCATGATTACAATCCATACTTACATGTTCATTGTCAATTCCATACAAGAATTGAAAACGAATGGTGATCAAGCATTCATACATGCAAAACAACCATGGTAGAAATCCTATATGATATGTAAAACAGTCCAGCATTCAAGCATGCAACCAAACTACATATTAAAATCCGTTAGAATCCCATAATGGAGTTTAGTTCATGACTGAACCAAAAGCCATTATGGGATCAAAGCTAAACATGACTAATAAGCAAACAATTGAAAGATGAAGGATAGAAACGATCAAACCCAATTGCTGATTATAATTCACTAGTAACGTTTAAATCCTCATATAAATCCAGCAAAAATACTAATAATTATCCACAATGATAGAAAATCCCAAGAAGAATTAGAAAAGTTGGAGTTTAGGCTTCGTTCTACGTTGGAATCTCCCTCAGAGTGTAAACCCTAGTTACAATATGAAAATACGTAAAAACTAATAAATGATGCGTCTGACACCAGTCAGAAATCGTTTTTTTAATTAATTACAACCCTTAAAATTAGAAATTAAAATAAACAGCTCAGCAGCATTAGGCATCGGCGCGGCCGCGCGCCCCTCCTTTGCAATGCAGTATACAATGTCTGTCCAGCCGGGTGCTCGCGCGGGCGCGCGTCCTCAAGCTTATTCTGTCGCGCAGCCGCACGGCTTCTGCAACTTTGAATTCTGGTTCTGCTGCAGCAACTGATCTATTCTGCTGTTCATTCTTTTGTCCATCCATGCTTAGCCTCCTGCTCCAATTGATCCTCATGCCATGCATCGAACAGCCTCGTGCCATTTACATCACCAAATCATGCCATATCCTGCACTTTTACACCAAAGGAGTTTTAAGTAAATGCAATGCAAAATAACATGAAATGCAACTAAAAACACACTAAAATATACTTGAGATGGGCCTAGTTCGCGTGAATTAATATCCAATAAGTAGGTGTAAAACCTACTTATCAGAAGTTGCCACGAGGAACACATAACAGATCTCAGATTTGCAGGAAATAGAGGAGCTATCGACGAGCTAATTAAAACAGACCCACCATGGATACTGCCAAGAACAAAGTGGAGCAGTACAATCAGAAATCGTCCCAATAAAAAATAAACCCAAATATGAAGATGAACTAAATAGGCAATAAATACATGATACCAGATCGGGACAAACCCAGATCAATTGGAAAACATCAAAGAAATCATCCTAAACTGAACATAAAAAGATGGAAAATAAACAAAAGATCTAGATTAGAAAACACGCGGATAAACCATCCGCGCAAAACCATCAGAATCGACCAACAGAAATCGGCAAGCAGTTCGAGATCGGTAAAAGGGAAACCAGATCCGAATGGATCCATCAACCAAAACCCCATCCGCAGATCCGCCCCTGCGTGGAGGAGGTGGAGGCGGTGGTGGTGGAAGAAGAGAGAGAAGAGGATTTCTTTGCGGGGTTAGCATCTTCCACATATTGAGCTTCATCGCCTTCTAGAGTAGCTGGAGAACATATGTTATTTTTGGATTCTAGGAGTATGAACAAGAGCAGGTACTGGATTCTTTGAGGAGCATGAACAAGTGAAGTGATTTTGATTTTAATGTTTAGTTATTAATAGTCTTTTTTTAAGAAAAATATGTTTGATTTTTTAATTCATTAAAATCTGATTTATTTTGATAAATAAATTTGATTTAATGAATGAAAAAATATTTTATTTTTATTAGTTTTTGTTTTGTTTTATTATGTTTGTCATTTTTAAAACTTTAAAATGTTAAAAATGAGTCGAGAAATAATTTTTTTATTTTTATTTCCATGTCATTGTTGCTGATTGGCCACCTCATTTTTTATTTTATTTTCCTTTTTTTATACTTCCACGTATGAAAAATTTTGACCGTTGTTAATCAGATTTGACGGAGTGACCCAATTTGAAAATTTTAATTAGTTCAGTTAGTTAATTTGACAAATTAAAAGTTTAATTGGGTATTGAATAAAACTTGCTAACTTCGGTGGCCAAATCATTAGTTTTGCCATTTATTTATCCATCTTGGCTTTCCTTTTATCTTTATCGAATCCTTTACTCTGTTCCACCTTAGCTGAAATCATATAATTCAAGCAAGGTATGAGCATTAAATTGCCCAACAAATTTAAATTTTTTAATAATAATAAAATCAAGAATCATATGATTTATCTTCAATAACCAAACAAATAATTATGAAGTACTATGAATAACAAAATAACACTTTTCTTTAAAACATTTCCAGATGACATAATAGTCATTTAAAATTTTGATTTGGTCAAAGGACCATGAACAAAAGGACAACCCGACACTAACCGTAAGTCCGATATATCTTACGAGGTGATCAGTATAGTACTCTATGTTGTACATACTCATTCGGTTAAACGTATTTACGTTGTAGTTTTGGCAACCTTGCATGCCAGTCGAAAACTCGACTAAAAGCCTTTCGTTTGTTCTTTCTCAGGCTTACCTTTGAATCCTTACCAAAGCAATTGGTTTAGGATAGTATCAATAATATTTTGAAAGACTTAAAAATAAATCAACAAAACATTTTAACATTCGTCTAGCCGAATCAAATATCGATCTTTCTTAAACATTTCATGTCATAGCATGGCTTGAATACTTATACAAATACTAAAAGATTTGTATACTTAAGTTTAACATATCATACAATTCATATGAACATAATCAAATGAAGTAACAACTTGCCTAACATAAAGTATAGATAAGAGTTTGAAAACATGCCGTAAGCGTCTTCTACTCTTTACTTTAATTCGGTCTTTATATCTTCAACATGATATAATCATAATAGCACATCAATTAGCCACATAGCAATCTTCACAAATTGTTTTACATTAACTTCTCCTTCTAGCATAGCTTATTCGAATCGTTAAACTTATAACGTTCGTTAAGTTCTTTGTCGTTCATTATGGCTTCCCGACGTTAAACGTCATATCTCTTTACCATTCATTAATGTCTAAGTCATACAACCTATGTATGCCAAGAACGTTCGTCCAACGCGTATACTAAACATTTCCATTATTCAAGTATTTTACGTTTACAATTCTTAATCTTTTAATCAACTTTAAACCCTTATCTTAAGATTTGATTCACTTCTTAAAGTGTTACATTAAGTGAACTTTAAGTTTATAATCACTCTATACTTTCCCCAAGCTTTGAGTTAACAAAAGCTCATTACTATGCCTTGACCTGCACCGGCGCCGCGGTGCCCAATTACAGTAGCTACCTTCCCGAACCGGCGTTGCGACGCTCGGTTTCAAGCCTTTGCCCTTAATTTTTTTTAAGTTTTCAATTATGGTTCTGACGCTCAGTTTGCTTACTCGTAACTTCATTGTTCCAACTCGGAATGAATCCGCTCTCGAGCCAAATTCTTGCACTCATTACATACGATGATTTTCTCCGAACAAAATAATTTTCTGAATCGGTTAATAAGCCTTTCAATTGGCTCAAAAATTTTTCGTTGCTCATTTTACGTTTTTAACGTTTATCGTTCGTTTGTCCATCCGTAACTTACTCATCCGATACCCGAATGAATTCTTTCTTGAGCCTATGGCTCACGTTCTTCATGTTCTCTAACATTCTTTTAAAACCCTAATTATTCAGAATCATTATCTATCATTACATATTCGTCCGGAAATCATAACAAACTACGATTTCAACGGTTAACGTCCTTCACTAAAATTTTCATCATAACTTCGTTATAGCATATTTTTACTCCGTTCTAATTAGAACATTTCCACCATTTATACAAGTCTAATATTTTCTACTCAGATATAACAACTTATTTACCTACGATGGTTTTAAACTTGTCCATCAACAACAAACTCTAAGTTTTTCATACGTTCTTCGTTTAATTAGTTATTAACGATTACAATTTCACTTAACATGCATTTATTAGTGTTTTAAGTCCACTAATTCTTACTTATTCCACTGGAACATAACATGATTCCACCGAATCATTCAACAACCACCAACAAAGCACTTCCTAACAATCTCAAAACTTGAAAGGGATGAAGATTAAGGTTTTGGTTTATTACCTCTTGATTGCTTGGTTGGTTGATGAAATTAGCTAGCATTTTCTTCTTGATTAATCCAATTTGCTCTCACTTCTCTCTCAAATATATGAGCTTTCTCTTGTGTGTTGGTTGAAATGGTACACACATGAGAGAAATGTCTTGGCTTTTATAGAAAAAACAAGACTTAGGGTAGGATGGTCTTTTGGACAACTTTGCTAAAGCTTATTAATTGGTCACTTAACTTAGGGTCTTGTATGGTCAAACACCCTTAAGTTCGCTTATCTTACAAACATCCCCTCCTTAACCATCAACAATTAACCTTGGTTGAGTCAAAATGATGATACATGACTTTGTGGCAAATTTCATTTAATGCACCTCCTCTTTGCAAGATATTTGGCCAAAAGCTTCTCTAAGAAGCTTGGTGTGGCCGGCTACTTGGCCTTGTGGGCGCCCCACATGGGTTGCCCCACCCATTTCAACCCACCTAATGACCCATGGTTGACCCATCTTGGTGGACCTTGGTTTGGACTTGGTTCGAATTTAATTTGGATCATTCTTTGGGCTTAAATTAACTTTCATTTGGGCCTTAAATTAAATTACCATCGGGTATCCTAACACTTCCTATTGAGATTCTCAAAGTTAAGCCCAATGGATTAATAGTCAACCTTGACTTTTGTTGACTTTGACTTCTCGTATTATTATCGTATAATTCTCGTATTATACTTCGTATTGTTTTGTATTATACGTCGTATTAATTTTCGTATTAAACTCGTATAATAATTTGTATTATATTTGTATCATTCTCGTATTCTCCTTGTATAATAATTCGTATTATACTTAGTTATCTTTCAAAATTCATTACACAGTCTAAAAACTGCGTTTTTTCGTTTTCAAATTTTATTTGACATTTCATCTTTCTTCATCATTTTAACATTTACGCGTTCTTCGAAAAATCTAAAATACGCAAAAGCGTTTTCAAGTGAATAGTGTTCTTACGTCTTTTTCACGCAAAAATTTTATTTTTCCCTACGATCTCGGATTTGTAAACCCTAACATTCAAATAGATTCTAGGTCATCGAATTGACCTTTAAACCAATAACACAGAATAAATCTATGTAATCTCATTTTATTCAATAAAATCAAATAAAAATTATTTATAGTATAGTACAATTTCTCGGTCGTTACATAAACAATATAAATGTTTAGTATACGCGTTGGATGGACGTACTTGGCATACATATTAATGTATGGCTTAGACGTTAATGTAATAGTATTAGAGAATGACGTATAAACGTCAAAAGCCGTAACGAACGGTAAATAATGTAACGAACGTTATAAGTTTAATGATTCGGATGATGTGTGATAGAGAAAGGAGTTAGTGTAAAACTTATATGAAGATTATTTGTAGCTAATTGGATTGTCATCATGATTATATCATGTAGGATGTATAAAGAGTGATTTAAAGTAGGACTAGAAGACGCATAAGACAAGTTTTCTAAACTCTTGTCTATACTTTACGTTAGTCAAGTTTTGTAATTTCGTTGATTATGTTCAATTAAAGTTTTTATGATGTTGTTAAGATTAGATATACATAATTCTTGCATGAATGTGTATTCTTTACTTATACAAATCTTTTAGTAATTATACAAGTATTCAAGACATGCTATGACATGAACTGTTTAAGAAAGAGTCGATGCCATTTGTTTCGGCTAGACGAATATTAAAATGGTTTGTCGATTTATTTATAAATCTTTCAAAATGTTATGATGATATCCAAAACCAATTGCTTTGGTAAGGATTCAAAGGTAAGCCTGAGGAAGAATAAACAAAGGCTTTTAGTCGAATTTTTGACTGACACATTAGGTTGTCAAAATTTAAACGCATAGTCGTTTAACGGATGAGTGTTGTACAATATAAAGTATTATAGATTTATCACCTAGACGTTCTCGTAAGTAAATATGAAATTACGGTCTTAGTACCGGAAGTCCTTTTCAAAGAAAGAAAAGAGAAGTTCTTGGTTTTTGACCAACTCAGAATAAATGTCTGATATGTCATCGTGAAATGTTTTAAAGGAAAGAAATGTGCTAGTTTGTTATTCATAGTACTTCATAACTATTTGTTCAGTTATTGAAGAATAATCATATGATTCTTGATTTTTTTGTTATTAAAATTTGTTATACTTGCTGGACAATTAAATGCTCATACCTTGCTTGAATTATATGATTTTAGCTAAGGTCAAACAGATTGAAGGATCCGGCAAGGATAAAAGAATGACTAAGATGGCTAAATAGAATATTATTGTTATAGTATAGTATTATTTGTATAATAAATAATATATACAAGAATGTAATAGCTATAGAAACCTGGGGAAATGAGTAGATATGATGTAATAGTTTAGTAATTACATTCATGTCAATAAGATATATAGTTGTTTATATATGTATGTTGTAGCACTTTGTAGCACCATATCCAAGGTTTGAAGGAACTCGGATTTGGGGGCGTCACACATTGTCCAAAAAAATACTCACTGTCTAAAACAACATATTATGTAAAGTTCATATTGCGTAAAGTTTGCAAAATTTTAATAGTTAAAAATAATACCCATGTCCAAAACAATATTATTTAATCATATACAGAGTCTAAGACTACCCAACATATTACATAAGTAGACTAACTGACTAAGACAGTAAGACTACCCAAGTAACTCAACATATCACAAACAAAATACTCAGTATAGCAGCTAGAGAGAAGGAAGATACCCAGCACAACAACATATTTCGTATGTGAGAGAGAGAAGGAAGGAGAGACAACAGACCTGAGGGAGGCTCGACTGGGGGAGGTTCGTGATTGGGAGAGGTGCGACTGAGGGCGGCTCGATTGGGGGAGGCGAAGTCGAAGAGGAAGAGGAACTAAGGAGAGGAGTCTTGAAGTCATGAGGAAGTGGAGTCGGCGAGTCACGATGTCGTGAAGGCAGAGGAGTCGATGTCGAGTTTAGGGCTTTAAACTTCATAGCGATGGCTGTTGGGTAAGTAGAAGACCCATGGGTCACGGGTAAAAAAAAATAAGCTGGGCCAAAGCTACCATGACGTGCGCCTTGGTAGCTCGGCGCCTCACGGCGTTGCCTAGGCAACGACATGAGACTCTGAGCTGCCAAGGCGCTCGCCTTAGTAGCCCTGCCTCAAGTCAATGCACGACACAGCCTTCTCTTCATTGCCAGGACGCCCCTTGATGACTCCGTAACAACTATGATACTCTGAGTGGAACAATGAATCTGCTTCGTAGAGATGTGCCAATACCGGATTTCAATGCCTGAGATTGTAACATTCTGTACAAAATACTGTTATGAGAACTAGATGTGCATCTTTCCAAATAAGTAGGACTGGAACTGAGAGTACACTGATTTAATTGCCAGACTACCTATGCTGTGATGTTATATCTGTGATATCTTCTTATTGATGGCATTTAGTCGAGTGAGCTCATGATGATTGGGAAGACATTTTTTGTACCGAATGAAGAGAGAAAACGAAGACATTATATATATAGTGTTGTTTGAGTTCATAAACACGAGACATTAAGTTTCTTGCATTTCTCATCTCAAACATCAATTATTGTTTCAAGGAAGAATCAATTTTATTATAATTTGAAAATTTGATGATTACGTAGGAAAAAATTGGAAAATTTGGTTAATCCCGTTGCTTTGTGGAATCTTCTGGCAAGATTTGAAATTTTAGCTTTCCCTTGCAATCAGTTTGGGGGCCAAGAGCCAGGATCAAATCCAGAGATTAAGCAGTTTGCATGTACAAGGTTCAAGGCAGACTTTCCTATTTTTGACAAGGTTTGACAGGTTGCGTTTCTTCTGTATTTAGTATTTTTTGTGTATTAGAAAGTTGATGAATCTTATGCGTAACAGGTTGATGTGAATGGTCCAAGTACCACACCTGTTTACCAATTTCTGAAGGCAACTAGCGGAGGATTTTTAGGTGATCTTATTAAGTGGAACTTTGAGAAGTTTCTTGTGGACAAAAATGGCAAGGTTGTTCAAAGATATCCACCGACAACATCACCTTTTCAAATAGAGGTATGTTGTCAATTTTCAAGAAAAATCGCTAGTTATTTTCCAAATATTTTTGTGAATATGTGCTAGGTATATTATCTCTTTGATCTCTTAATCTTATTGTAATATTTTGTGGTCAATACACGTATTGGTAAAAAAGAATAATCTTTTCCTTTGAGTTTGAGAATAATTAAAAATGGTGGCATGCGTCTCTTTGACAGGAAGGTGCAAGATTGTTTCTGCAATAACACATCCAATGACATTAGGTAGATTATGTGCTTTACTTTAAGTCGTCTTCAGTACCCTGTTTGATGTCTCAAGATTGATGAAAATTTGGAATGGTACAACCAATGATCTAAATGTCAATTGAATATATAAAATTGATATTTTGGTCCCCATTTGAGTTTTGTCATAATCAATTTGAGAAATTCTAAAATTTAAAATTGATGCGAATTTATTTGATTTTGTTCAATGCAATAGTTAACGCTGTAAACTTTTTTAAAAGCATTATTAAGTTCAAATTGTTATTTCGAAAAATTAAAATAAACTCGCATCACAATTTGAAATGGATTTTACAAACTAACGAGGATCAAAATCAAATGTGTAAACTTTTTTAAAAGCATTATTCAGTACAAATTGTTATTTTGAAAAATTAAAATAAACTTGCATTACAATTTGAATTGGATTTCGCAAGTTAACGATGATCAAGATCAAGTGATACTCTTTTTGTGGAAAGATTTGAGCAAAAACATATTAATATGTTTTATTACAACAAAAATATAACTTATTATTAATAATTATTTAAGTATTTTAGCTTATGAACGTATGACTAACATCTCTTATTTTCTACATCTTTTAAAGGAAGGCTTCTGTAAATATTTCTGACTCCTCTTTCATCTTTTGCAGAAGGACATACAGAAGCTTCTTGCGGCGTAAATATTTCTATGGATGCGCAAGAGGTTTGGACTTGTATTACAATATTGTGGGGTTTTTATTTTATTTTATTTTGTTTTTGTTTGTTCCAAAAGGAAAGAAAATTCAGAATTTAACCCCACGAGGTTTTCCTTTTGGGCGTTCAAGGATGCTTGTATTATGTAAAGTCAAATTGTGGGTGCTACAACCTTCACTTATGTTGATGATGTTCTATAAAAAATACCAAATATAGTTTTTTTTTTTGCAAGTCTCTTAAATTATGACCATATTTAATTTCATTGTATATTCTTAACTAGCGTGGAGTATAAGCATGTGTATACATATGAAAGATAAATTTCTAATGAGTATGTTACTACTGTTACATAATACAGTAAAACCTCAATATAAGAATAGCTTTGAGACCAAGTTAATTGTATTCTAATTGAGAGGTTATAACTAAATAAAAGTATTGTTACAAAATATTTTTCGAACATCCAATAGTATCCACTTTAACAAAAATAATAGTAAGAACTCCCTAAAAATTATTATTCGAAAAATATTTATATAAAGTTGTGCACATAGTATTTACAGAATATTCAATGGAAAAAATTAAAGAAAACATAAATTCTTTAGACTTTCAAACTAGAATGTGTATGTTTCCAACTCTACATAAGTGTAAAGTCTTTTATAGGTAAATGTAGTCTTTTAAAATTACTATTGTCACTTATATGAATATAACATTGATATAAATATAAGTGACAATAATAATTTCAAAAGACTATATATGAAATTATTACTATATAGATGTATATTTTGTTAATACGGGATTTAAAAAGTATATAACATATTACAATTTAGAGGTTATTCCAATTTAAAATTGGCCAAAGTTGGGACCAAATTTTTTTATAATATAATAGAGGTTATTCTTATATAGAGTATTCCTATAGAGGTTTTATTGTATAATATTATTATTGATTTTCAAATTCAAAATTAATATAAATTTATTTTATTTAATCAATGATAGGGTTAAATATATTTTTGCCCATCGAGATGAATACCAATTTATATTTGTATCATTGAATTAATTACAAAAACTTAAAAATTATTTATTATGTTAAAAATTTAACAGGACATCTATGTAGATAAATTAAATTAAGTTGAGCACATTTTATTAAGTTAACCAATTTTATTTAACTTAATTAAATCAAACAACTTGTGAAATTAAACTACAAATTTATTTCTTTTCTAATAGAACTACCAGAAAAAATCTTTCTACACCAAGACACCCACAGTAAAAGATCTCTTCAAATTTGGTTTCAAACTAATTTCTAACAAAATTTTCAGTCCCATATGACAAAGTGCAAAGATGATGATACTCTTTATTTATTTTTCTGATTATGAATGTATCAATGAAAAATAGGGTTCAAAAGAAGGGGATGAGAGAGAGTGTGTAATATCCGTGAATTTTATAAATAATATCAATAATTATATTAATAAAAGTTGAATACTTATTTGAATATAAATAAATATTGTTGTGGCATGCAATACAGTAATTCTATTAAATTAAGTTAAGTATGTGACAACTATGCGTTATGGTGGAATTGATGAAAAGCTTAATTTGATGCTTATGAGAATTGCCTAGTGTGGCAAGGTGATAAAATAAGTATACTATTAATTAAAATAATGAAGAAAGTAATTAAGTTAGGGTATGGACTAAATTCTGCAGTAGCCAAACGCCCAAACCTGGTCTAAGATTTTTTTACGGTGGCGCAGCTGCGCCACTTCTGTATTGTAAACAAGCGCAGATGCGCCGATAGCAAATCTTTGAAGAATAATTTTTGCTTCGTGCCTGAGTTATCAAGACAGAGTATTAACGTTAATAAGGAAATGAATAAGTGATATAATTGACTAATTACCATGTTATTTCTATTATTATTAATGTGAACATTATTATTTAATTAAATGTTGTTATGTACCACCATGTGTGATATAGGAACATGTAAGTGGTAGTACCATATACTTGCTTCATGCATTGAAATAGCATAAGGTGTGACATTTAAATGTGAATAAATGTTATACCAAATTATATAGTAAAAGTAAGTAAACCATATAATTTTATTGAGATGAGCTTTTGTGACATCATCATGTGTGGTGGGTCAAGTAAATGTATATTTTAATATAGAGAAGAAAATCAATCTAGTAAATAAAATATTTACTATTAAATGTTTATTTCAATATTTATATATAATCGAAATGATAAAATTTTATGGAAATATTGGGTTGTTAGTACCCAACTGAATTGTGTTCATACCTATTATAAATATTAAATAGATTAGACCAATGTAGATGGATTAGATTATATGTATATACCCCTAATTTATCACATTGTAGTAATATTAGCGCATTAAATCTACACAGGAAAAGCCAAAAAGGAATTAAAACCTAAAAAGAAATTAAAACCTAAGTATGCTAAATTTCCACATTACAAATGCTGAGTATTAGGAGGGAGTGTCCCAAATTGAGTGTCACTTTTCTTCCTCACGTGCCTCTAAGACTATTGCTTGCAAAATTAAAACACAGTATTGTAGTTAATGATGAATGGGGAGTGGCCTTCACAGTAGAATACTGTGACGCCCCCAAAATAGGTATACATCACCCATTCTGAGTTACCAAATACATGATACAGAAATAAATACAACTTCAGTAATACAATTGTCGTGTAAAATACGACAACACATATACGGTGAATTTGAATGCAAATATTGTCTAATAGACAGTATACAAACTTAAAAGGAGTCCTCATTATAATTATTGATACACTATTTTGTAAAATAGTGAGGACTACTAAAACAACTATCTTGAATCATCACTCCATACTCCGACTAGTTCCTGCTATGTTCTCACCCCCTGAGAAGAAAAATTGAACAAAAAGGAAAAATGGTGAGTTCAATTAGCCCAGTAAAGAATATTATGACTAAGATAATATACAACAAATTATCATTAGTCTTCAACAGGGAAAAATCTGATAAAATATAATAGGCAACAAGTTTTAGATCAACAACTATAGCGGAAACAACAATCCATTAGAAGAGTCAAGTAGATGCCGACGTCGGGATTTTTGGATGTCCCTTTCCGTTACTTGTTCTTTGGTGTTCTCATTTTAGGTGAGATTTGTTTGAAAAAACAAGTGAAAAAGGTCCGACATGTATAATGTCGACGATGAGACTGTTAAGAGTCGCCCGTTGATTTTTTAAATGGTTGTACCAACACAACCGAGAAAAGGTTTGCACATTGACCCAGTGATGTAACACTGCTATACGGGTCGGTGAAACCGAGATTCGTTTAGGGTCCGGGGACTTGGTTATGCGGGGGGAAGGTGTTAGGCACCCCCCGACATCCGTGTTACCACGGTGATCGCCTCTTTTCAAGAAACTATTATCTGAATGTGTGTGTGTGGGTCAATGTACTGTTTATTTGGAAGTAGTGCGAGGCCTCGTTCGCACCTATATACACAGGGTTTGAATTTATGTAAAAATTCAATTTTAAGCAAGATATGACAGTGATATTTTATAAAAGAGGTTTTTCAAACCCTGATGCTCAATAGTAATTGAGACCTTTTACACTCCCATTTTATTAAGTGTGCAGCTTGGTTGATTTTATTTAACAGATGCGAGGCATCTGTACGAAAATAATGTACATAATAATGCCGATTTTCCCATGGGTATGAAAACCATCTAAGAAAATTCAGACACCACAGAATAATTTACAAGCTGCTTTCAGCTGAAAATGTCCATTACGGGAACCGAATCTAGATCCAATGAACTGAATCTATGATCACATGATTCCTAGGCGCACAGAATACCGCAATTTATATGAAAGCAGTAAACAGATATATATATATATATATATATATATATAAAAGTTGTAAATATATATATACAGACATGATCACCAACCACGAACCACCTCCATGGGGAATCAGAAATGTAAATAAAGCTGTTAAAGGCTATCAACCGCCACGGAGGAAACTCCAGGCAGGACAAAACGTAAATAAAGCTGTAAATACGGTCAACCGCCACGAAGGAAACTCCAGGCGGGACAAAAATGTAAATAAAGCTGTACAAAGCGATCAACTGCCACGAAGTAAACTCCAGGCAGGACATAACGTAAAAAAAGCTGTAAAAGCGATCAACCACCACGGAGTAAACTCCAGGTGGGATGATATATATATATATATATATATATATATATATATATATATATATATATATGAACTGTGGTCGAACTCTGTTCGATGAGCCTGAATTTTATATCCGATGCGTTTATTCGCTTTTATATATATATATATATATATATAAAAGCATTAAACGCAGCAGACCGAAGTCTAGGCTCATCGAACAAAGTTCGACAAACAGTTAATATATATAAATGTATATATATATATATATATATATATATATATATATATATATATATTAAAGCTAGGGGTGTAAACGGTATTAAACGGATACGGATACATGTATATCTGTATCCGTATCCGAAAAACTAATTCGCTATCCGTATCCGTATCCAGTATCCGGCGGATTTTAAAAATATTATCCGTATCCGGTATTCGAAAAAATATTCGAATACGGATAATATTCGTTACCGTTTATTTTACCCGAATAGATAAATTATTCGGATATCTGAATATCCGAATTCGTTTATCAGTAACCTAATATAAAATTCATTCAAAATATTTGCAAAAAAAAATTAAAGTTTAAATCATACATATTAATTAAACACAATTTAATATTTAAACAATACATATTAATTAAACATCCTAATCATAAGGGGAGGAAAATGTCAAACACATCATTATAAAAATTACAAGATTAATTTGCATCCTAACTTAACTTGACGCATACACCATAATACAACATTATCATACAAGAAGCTGAACTTAATTCACATCATAATACAACATTGATTGCATCTTAACTTGTACTTGCAAGAGAAAAATAAATAATATTAGTATAACTATTACACTTGTGATTGCAAACTGTGTAAACATTCTCTAACAAATTGCATCTAGTCATGAGTTAAACTGGTCAAATCATTAAAGTACTAATTTCCCTGATTTAATTTGTGGATCTTTTATGTTGTTAATGCTGTGAACCTAATTAACTGCAGTTATCTTAAGTGTCGCCTTTAATTTGTTGTGTTTGGGGGAAAACATGTATTTCAATAAATTCAAATAGATTGCAAGAGACATCAAATCAAAGATCAGTACACAAGTTTGATGTTTTATTATTTGTTATTGCATATGATAATAGCATGAATAACTATCATAAAGATGCTTTTTAAACCACACAAAAGCAGTGCCTTTGTGTAAACATTCTTTAACAAAAGCATCGTTTGTTCTTTTCTCTACAATTGATCTGTACATGATAAGTTACTCATGAGGTTGTCTTTCCGTGGTTTCATTATCTTCTTGTCCTATATTAATCATATATAAACAATAATCTCATCAGGATATGTTAGCTGAATATTTGATGAAAATAGCAGGGTCATTCACTCATAAACAATATGGCTCAGATAAACATAACAAAGCTGCAGGTTTTTACAATACGAAGCTACAGTTAATCTGAAGCAAAAGCAGCACAAGCAGGACAATACGAAGCTACAGTTTATCAAACTTTTGTCCATATTCATTTGATCATTTGAATGAGCTCAAGTCCTTTGGATTTAGTCAAAATAAGGCATGCCAAGAACATAAAGATTCCCAAGAAATTGGAATTCAGAAGCAAAATTTGTGTATGCCCCTCTAATTCAGAAGCAAAACTGTGTAAAAATTGATCTAGAATAATTTGTGTATGCCCCTCTAATTCTTCTCTTTGTACATATTCTAATGAACAATCACACTGACAGCATTGGCAACGAATTAATTAAGTAGTACTACTGCATTAGAAAAACTTACAAATGTTAAGCTTAAGTAATATTAAGCTACTGCATTAGAAAAACTTACAAATGTTAAGCTCATGATCCTCACTATCTCCAATGGTAGCACCAACTTCAATTGTGGATTCTCCAGCTGTATATAAATAGTAAACATAAATAAAATTTGTACAGGTATTGAACAATTTAGAAAAATATTAAATTAATCATACTTACATTTACCCATTTCAATTTTCGGTAACCAATCTTTGACACACATTAGAGTTTCCACCGTTGCCGAATTTAATGATGCACGAATGTTGGTAATAAGTCTACGTGCGTGGCTAAAAGATGACTCCGAAGCAACGGAAGAAGAAGGAATAGCAAGAATATCCCGAGCCATCTTTGCAAGTGTTGGAAACTTAGGTCCATAATGTTTCCACCAATGCAAAATATTAAAATCTAGTGGATTGTCATCATCCAAAGGGTGCAAAGTCTCTTCAAGATATTCCTCCAACTCACTTTTTTTCATAACATTAGATGCACAATCTTTTGCTACAAACTTCTTAAATGAGAAAATTCTAGTTGGATTATTTTTTGACTTTGATAAATTATCTTCATGGCTTATGGATGAAATACTAGTGTCACCCCTTGCTTCAAATCCACTAGTATCATCATATTCGGTAAATAACTCAAGCAAAAATTTTTGAACTTTGTTTACATATATTTCGGCATAATCACCATGTATTTCCCTACAAGCCCACTCAACAATTTTCATCTTATAACGAGGATCAAGAATTACCGCAATCGTAAGAAGAAAGTTAGATTCCTCCCAATACTTATCAAATTTTGTTTGCATCTCAATGGCCATTGTAGAAATATAATAAATATGACTATCTCTCCACTCCACCAACTTCATGCGAATAGAATGAACTTCCATGTAATACAAATTTGACGTAGGATACTTAACTCCCGAAAGTCTTTTTGTCACGTCATTAAACAAACTCAAACAATCACAAACGTTATTTCCCCTTTCCCATGCTTCTGAAGAAGGCAAAAACTTATAACCACTATCTAAATCGGCTAAACGCTCAATTGCATCCCGAAGCTCCAAAGCATTCACAAGCATATCAAAGGTAGAATTCCATCTAGTTTCCACATCGAATGGAATACGCCTTTTATAATTGAATCTTGTTTGGGTCATAGCAAGAGCAAATTTTTCATCTCTAGCAGGTGAACTATCAATATATTTGACAGTTTTTCGAATATCCTCAATTAAACCATGAACTATCTTCAAACCTTGTTTAACAATCAAATTTATAATATGAGGACAACATCAAAGATGAAACATGTCACCATTATGCAACAAAGCTTTCTTACCATTCAACCATGTTTTGACACCTTCTAACATTCTGAAAATATTTGAAGCATTGTCAACAACAACACTAGATAACTTTCTATCAATATTCCACTCAAGAATTTGATGTTTTAACCACTCACTTAAATTCACACCATGATGTGGATATTCAACAAGATGAAAAGTAATTATTTTTTTATGTAATTCCCATGCATCATCAATGTAATGACAAGTCACACAAAAATAACCCTGATTTTGAAAGTTTGGTTTCCATCCATCGGTCGTTAAACTAACTCTAGATGATAAACTCTCAATTTTTGTATAAATTTTAGCCCTCTCTTCTTCAAACACATCACCCAAATCTTTTTTCACGGTGTTTCGTGAACGGAATTTATAAGTTGGCATAACATATGAAATCCAAAGACGAAAGTAGCTATGCTCAGCCATAAAAAAAGAATAATCATGTTTTGCAACCATTTTCGCATACAAAGATCTTTCAACTAATGGGTCATATTTATATGTAGTTACCTTCGGAATAGGGTTGTCTTTGGTGACACACTTCCCAAGAAATGCTTGCAAAGGGTCAACACGTTGTCTTTTGGCAAGAGCACAATTTTTTTGATGATTTTTCAAATGAGTTGTGCCTTTATTGCTTGCCCCGTCAAATTTTCTTTTACAATGTTTGCAAGTAGCAACAACATTGTTACCTGTTCCAACCCTATTAAAATCTGCCCAAACAGTTGATGTCAAAACTCTTGTCTTACGACCACTCGCTGTTGGGGCTATCTCTTCACCAATCGGAGTAGATGTATCATTAGGGACATTAGTTGTAGCATTTGTAGAAGAAGTTAAACTATCAACTTGTGCAATTGAGGCAGCACTGCTACTACCTACTTGTTGAGACATTTTTCAACCTGCAATTAATTAACCTCCATATATCAATCATGGAAAAAAAGAAGAGATCCAGTAAATATAAACAGCAAAAGAAAATATACATGCCAGATAAGTGAAGTGAAAACATCTTTTAACACCGTTCCCTATTATATTATGTTATGTTTATGAGATGCAACAAAATCCTGCGAATTTTCAGAGACCGAACGGCCAGCCCACTATAAAGAAAAATTTGTAAATAAGTATTACTATTATTATTATTAAATTAAGAAAATTTAATGACATAAAATAAAACTATGTTTGGAATTCGTAATATATAACATCGATTTTATCCCTTCCCTTCCCTTCCCTTCCCTTCCCTTCCATTCCATTGGACACAATAAAACTTGAATATATGAAGCAAACAAATAAACAAGCTTATTATTATGTAAGAAAATCAGTTCTGATTCCACAAATACAATATTTGGAAGCTAGCAGCTTTGTTCGAATTAGACCAAGCACTGTGCGATTTCATATTTGGATCTTGGTACTACAGATCTAAATATTTACAGATCTAACTGGAAACACCACAACATTTATCTAAATACTTACAGATCTAACTGGAAATAAGCAGATCTAATCGGAGCAGGCGGTGGCGACGGGGACGGGGACGACGAAGGTGAGGGGCTTGATCTGCTAAAGGACTTGGCAAAAGAAGAAGAAGAAGAAACAAGACCCACGAAATAAAGCATATGCATTTAATTAATAGTTTAGAAACTATTAATTAAACCGAGACTGTGATAGAGAAGGATTGGAGAGAGAAGCTTTCTAATTAAAATTAATAAAATACATCCGTTGCATTTAATTTGTCTCCTCCTTCTTATTTGTATAAAAAGAATTTTTAATTAATTTGTCTTTTATAAATTAATTTATTTTTTAAATTTTTTTAAAATTAATATAATTTATATAAAAAATATCACAATAAATTTGACTTTTTAAATAATGAATAATTAATTATTTTATTAAATAAATTCATGTGCAATTTTAATTTTAAAAATGAAGGAACATAAAATAAATAGTGTGTATTGTTTATTAATTCAGACCTAACACATTTTAACAATAAAATTATATTTTCTATTGCTCCCGCCTCTCGACCGTGATTTGAGAATTCTAAATTATAGTTTTAATTTAGAGCTTTGTCAAATTTAATTAAAGTATAGTTCATTAATGAATGAATGCTCTACTTATTGATGTTTAGATATCCATTAATAAGTAGATGTCCCTTTTATGTTTGTTAAGTAATACTGGATTATGGATGAATATTTATAATTTATATATGTAAGTTATTAAATAATGAATATAAGTTATTAATTTATATATATATGTGTGTGTGTGTGTGTGTGTGTGTGTGTATATATATATATATATATATATATATATATATTAATAACTTATATAAATGAATGCTAGTGATTAATTAATGAATGTAAGTTTTAATACACACACAACACACACACACACACACACACACACACACACACACATATATATATATATAAGTTATTAATGTAAGTTATTAATTAATGAATATAAGTTATATTCATTAATATATATGATATAAGTTATTAATAAATACATATTATATATATATATATATATATATATATATATATATATATATATATATATATAAGTTATTCGAATTTCGGATATCCGTATCCGTCGGATATATTTACGGACGGATGTTAATCGAATACGAATACGCCTATATTCGTATTCGTATCCGTTTATTTACGGATACCTTTAAATCGAATACGGATATATCCGTTTTTTTTCGAATGCGAATAATATTCGCTTTTTTCTGAATACGGATGCGAACGAATACGAATTTTTCGGTTACCATTTACAGCCCTAATTAAAGCAAGTAAACGCTCCAGACCGAAATCTAGGCTCATCGAACAAAGTTTGACACACAGTAAAATATATATATATATATATATATATATATATATATATATACACACACACACACACACACACACAACAGACTGAAATAAAACCACGGACCGAAGTTCGGACAAAAGCAAGCAGCACGACTCTCAACGTGTAGAAGGGTGTGTGCAGAGATGAACAGAAAGACTTTAAAGTGTGTGAGAAAGCTTATAGCTGACTGCTAAAGAAGGCTTCTATATCTTTAGAGTGGGTAAACACAGACTTTTGTAGGTACAAAAGGGCTATATATGAGCTCACAGGTGTTTAAAAGGGGAAAGTACACTGCGTGGGGTGAGTGCAGAGCAAATTGGACAGGGCTTCCTGACCTTTTTCTCTTGCAAAATGGGCAGCCCAAGCCCTCTATTTATAGGTAATTTAGCCGCAGGTGTACCAGAGGCAACCCGGGTGGGCTCGAGTTTTTTGGGTCGGGTCATCTCGAAGTACGTGCACTTAGGCATTGTAATGTCCACTCGAACTTTCAGATGTGCAATCCGGGCATCCGTTTGAGGTATACATGACCTATTTCGGACCGCCGTTGTCGAGAGTTGTACAATGGCATGGGATGAGAGTTTGTATGAAGTCGTTGAAGATGGGACGGTGCCCTCCGGTCTTCAAGCTTCAACTTCCATCGTTACCCCGCACAATAGTCCACTCGGGATTGGTTAGTCTTGTGGGACATCTTTGCGTAGAGACGTGACGTGGCATCTTGTTGATGAGATGACGATGTTACCCCTCACCGGTGTTATCGCCGGATTGGGCTGATAAAGCAGACGTTGCTCAGGCTTCACTAAGATTGGACTTCTGCAATTTGTTGATGGTCCTCATTGTCATCTTTGAGGTGTGCCAGTCTTCCCGATGTTATCGCCGGGTTGGTACAATGTATCTCGCTGTGAGCGTCGAGATTGAAGCTGGTCGCATTTGAAACAAGCATTTCCGGGGTTATCATCGAAATTGCATTCCTTGGGGTTATCACCAAGGTTGGTGGCTATTCCTATGGTTGGGACTGAGACTGGATACCTCGGGGTTATCTCCGAGATTAATTGGTCTTCTCCGGTGTGTGTTTCGGTATTGTATCTGTAGGCCCCGAGGTCATATCTGAGGTTGGAATTGTTACTCCCAGATTGCGATCCAGGGTTGATGCTAAACTTCCGGTAGTATCCGGTATGGACTTGGATTGTCTTTCAGGGTTCTCTCGTAAAAGACGAATCGGTCCTCCTGCAATGTTAGTAACAGTAGTACAGAAAATTTTGAGTGTCTACAGATGCCCCTCTTTATCATACTCATGCATGGCGATGCATGGGTAGGATAAAGAATCCTAGACACTTGAAACGTAACAAGACGAACATGGTACTATGGATAGCGACATGATGCAAATGTATGATGCGTGTGTACGGGGTTGTAACCCAACACGCTGGGGATGATTGCTGGATCCCTGTTGCTTCGACTGGGGATTGGCAATGCTGACCAGATTTGATGTGTAATCCGAATCTGTTAGGATGTTGATGTTGGAGTTATCACCAAATTCCTGTGTCCTTGATAACGACTTGATCCAGAAGATGTATCTCTTATGTGTAAGAGATCTGTGACGAACGAGATTTTTGTAAATTAATTTTAATATTTATTGAATTAAATAAATATTTTTCGATGATTTAATTATTAGATTAAATAATTAATTGATGCAATTGTGGTAGATTAATTTAATTATATGTGTTACATTTATTAAATTAATGTGGAGAATTTTTATTATCAAAGTATGTGATTATGTGAGCTTATTGTATTAAAAGAAATATTTAATAAGCATATTAGTATTTTAATTAATTTAATTATTAATTAGAGATTTAATAAGTTGACATTATTTATTAATGAGAAATTAATTATGTGAATTTATGAGAAATTATTATATTTCATTTAAAGTAAATTAAATAAGATATTGATTTATTTCATGAAGGAGTGTTACATTTTTAAACTATATGATAAAGCTTTATTAAATTAAATATTTTTGTATTATGTTAATCTAGCCAAACATGGCACTAAAGGGAGTTGGGGCCAGTTAACCCATGACTGGGTAACTGACCACCAACGCGTCAGTTGGTTTAATTATTATACGTCTTCTCATTCCTTATTATTTCTAAGTCTGCAAAACAGAGAGGGAGAGAATTAGAGAGTTTGAGAAGTCAGAGATAAATTGTGAGATTGAGAAAAGATTATGAGTGCACAATCAATCAAATACTTGTGAAAAGATTATCTTTGATCATCTTCTAATCTATACTCTGGGTAATTTCTCCAAACCCAATTTCTATTTCACGTATTCAAGTTTTATAAAAAATGGCTTTCAAAACTTCTGTTAATCTCTGTGAATTGGGAATTGGTGTTGTTATAAGGATATATGTAATAATACGAGTAGCATAACATGTTTTATATATATATTGCATGATTCCATATCCTAAGTTTCGTAATCTGATGACTTGCTATTTCAAAATTTACAGAGTTTGGGTTTTGGCCATATGGCCCTTATACGTAACTTTAATATGTCAAACATAAATTTTTATGTAAAATTTCTACTTGTATATGATTAGGCATGCTGAAACGAACAAATTGGAACTTGAATGGTTGGATTTGACCTTATAACGAATCTGTGGTGTTAAATGTTAGGAATTTATGTTCAACACTTAAAGAACACAAAGAACAGTACAATTTGCATATTTTAATTCTGTGATTTTGTGTTTTAATGGGTTAAAACCATTCTATAAATGTTGGATATTATTTATGCATGAATTATAACATGTGGGTATGATTAATTTCGTGTAGTAGTAATTTAATTGGAGTTTTTGGGCTGTGTTCTGCAATTTTTGCGAATTGCAGAACAGTTTCTGGCTCGCCGCGGCGCGGCGCCAGTCTCAAGCCTTATGTCTCGTGCCGCAGCGCCACCGCGCCGCAGCGCCATGTCTCGAGCCGCAGCGCCAAGTGTCCAGCCGCAGCGCCATCGCGTCGCAGCGCGAAGATCATGTGTAACAGTGGCGCTGCAGCGCCACTCTCCAGAAAATTCAGAATGAGTTATTTTAAAAATGTTTAAGTCTAACAATGTGTTAGTGGATTGATGTAATGAACATGTAAACATGTTAGAAGAATAATGAGACGATAAAATAGTTGTTTAACATGTAAATAACATAATTACATGTGGATTGAATTATTGAATTCATAATTAGATTATTATTCATGAAGTGATATTATGTGACAAAGTGGTAATTTGACTAAGTATAGTCAATAATCAAAGTAGATAAAGAGAATGAGTTTATGATGATTAGTTAAGTTATAATTAACTGGTATTGTGTATATGAATGGTATGTAGGATTAAATTCAAAGAACGTGCTTAGTTAAAGTGTAATCTACGCACGAGGTAAGTTTCCTAACCCTACTTGTCATTATTGTTCAAGTTTATTATTTACCCCGAGTAAATTATCATTACTATTATTCAAGTTCAAATGTTATATTAAAGATTCATTATCTTTTCAAAGCATGATTCAGTTATACAATAATTGTTCTATTGTATACTTCTTGAGATTATTATTCAAATTGAATATCAATTATTGTTGAACCTTATTAGACTAATGAACCTTATTGATTCAACTAGTCCATAGTTGATAAGCATTCTAAATTTCAGAACCCTTGACGAATTATCCAAACCAAACTTCCTTTGGTGCGGACTCGAATGTCAAACTGAGATGAACAACCCTGTAAAGGGATTTACTTATGCGTTAGCGTTAAGATATTGTGAACAGTACGGTACTAAGGGCTGATCCCCCTAAGTACGAGAAGAAAGGTCCATAGTCTTATGACTGTTAAAGGTTCAAGTATAACCCTTGATAACCTAGGACATAGTTCAAGGTCTTATGACCCTCAGAATTCTTTTGATTCTTGCTATTTATTCTTGATTCAAAAGTTGAGCTTTCATTCAGATGTCTTTGATTATTCACATGTTATTATACTGCTGTTTCATTATTATACTTGTGGGCAATAGTGCTCACTCTTGCTTAATAATAACATTGCAGTTAAGAACGAAAGAACTGATGAACCTTCCACTAGTAAAGGCAAGGGCAAAGTTAGCAAGAGATGAAGACTTGTTATATTTAATTGATGATGTATTTATGTTTAAGACTTGATTTAATGATGTTGTTAAGACTTATTTGTTTATGATTCCGCATAGAAGTTTTAAGGTTAGTTTAAACTGGGATTTTATTATTATTATTCAGATGTTGTAACCCTTAAGGGAAGATTTTATTCTATCTATTGCGTGGTTTGCATTTATTATGGATAGATAGATAGATGATATTTGTACAGTGAACACCAAATCCCATGGAATCGAAGTACCCGGATTTGGGGGTGTCACAAGATCTGTGGGGATAAAGCTTGATTTGTTTGAGGATGTGTATAACATATTCCATCATCTATCCTCTTTGATGACGTAGACCTCTCCTGGTTAGTGTCGCCAGAATATGTCACGATTCTGTTGGATTTACTGCCAACAACAAATGTTGTCAGGGGTGCCTGACCTTCGTTGACGTGTACTTCACTGACATGTGAATCAACGATTGAAAAATCCTGTGGGATATGCTGCCAAGGCTGCTTGACCTTCGCTGACGTGTGAATCAACGACTGAAACTCTATGGGTAGATTGTCAAGGTTGCTTGACCTTCGCTGTCGTGTAGATCAACGAAGCATTGCGTTGTGACCCCCGTCGGGGATCCACTGGGGAATATGATTAATCGAGCATGACATCCTCGAATAGCTCTAGAGCTCTGATAGGTTTAATCGCTATCGACTGAAATGACGTCAAGGCTGCTTGACCTTCGTTGGTATGTGTGTCAACAGTTTGAATATACGTTGTAATCCCCTGCCGTGATTTCACGTTATAACCCCCGTCGGGGATCTACTGGGGACTTATGAATACATACGCAATTATCGAACAACTCTCAATGCTTTGATGGGTTTACTTTCCATCGGCTAAAATAACGTCAAGGCTGCTTGACCTTCGTTGATAGAAGTGTCAATGGATGAACGTGTGTTGTAACCCCCACCGGGGATCTACATTGTAACCCCCGTCGGGGACATACGTTGTAACCCCCGTCGGGGACTCACGTTGTAATGACTCGGAGTTGGCGGCATCGGACCTGTGTAAGGTATTGCCGTATGTGTTTTATGACAACTGAGGTCATCGGCAGGGTATACCTTGAGTTCAGGCGACTACCAATGTGTGATGTACGGATTCAAAATCTCATCTGAGAAGACCAGGATTGTATGCTGTTTTGCTCAATCGCGTGGCATTTTTATTCTCGATTTGACCTTTTTAGTCCGTAAGAACTCCTTTGCAACTTGAACTGGACTAAGTCGGAGGTGTGGGGCCCAGATAGGGGTGCCGCAGGTGCATCTGCTGCATCCGCAGATGAGCCTGCGGCCAACCGTGGATCTTAAATCCTGCAGGTTGGTCTTCACAAGTCACTTTCAACTTGTTTCGCATAGAGAAAACCGCGAGCCATCTTCAGATCTGCTGAGTTCGGGCTGCTTTCTGCAAATTCTGTCACCGTAAAAGTGTTCTACACTATCCTGGTAACGTATGCATGCATTTTTTCCAGTTTCTATTTGTTGGATTGTGAGTTATCGCACGAAATGCATCTTAACACATAGTAGTGATTATGTATGCACAAATGACTTGATAAAAAATATTCAACATAGTAAATGTTAGTATTAAACCATGCTGAACATAATGATGTGAAAATTTTTGACTTTTAAGACAGTCAAATTGGTACCTTTTTCTGCTATTTTTTTGTCCTATTTGAGGTCCAATGAGCACAAGGTAGCAAGGCATAGTACTTCTAGTATTGAGGTTGGCCTTATGCATGATGATTTTAATTTTTAATGCATATATTATGTATATGACTTTGGGGCAGGTGTGCTACTGAATGGCCACCTAGACATGCCTGTGTGCATGTGGATAGTCCTATTTTCAAAGGGGACTATGGCAAAATTTTTATAAATGTAGGCATTGGTAGGGGTGAGCATGGTGCGGTTTGGTGCGGTTTGAAGTCCAAACCACACCCGAAATCGCTTAGGTGCGGTTTGATAAATTCAAAACTGCACATGAAACCGTTGGGTGCGGTGCGGTGCAATTTTAAATAGTGCGGTGCAGTTTCATTTGGTGCGGTTTCGGTTCCAAAACCAATTGAAACAACAATTGATATAAAATAATCTCTCTATTTTCGAAATTGAAATAAATTCATTAATGTAGACAAATACAACAATGAAAAATATAAACTATCTAAAATGTAATTTTTTTTCTGCAGCAGTCTAACTTAACAATGGTGGAGTGTGGAACTTTTTAAACAGGTTGATGAGCTATAGCAATTGAGGAGATCAGAACACAAGTTTTATGACAGCAGCAGCAGTAACAATTCGTAGGAGCTTCACCAAATAGAACCCTTTTGTAGATGTCAACTGAATAAGATAATTAGAAATTAATTATTAGCTCCAATAATTGGGTGAGGGCAAGAAATAACCTTTAGCAAGCAAATGTTGTTGAATGAATTTATTTTGAAATTGCATTTATCAAATACAACAACAACAACACAATTGCAGCATACTGATGTTCTTCTATTTCTTTGCTGATATCCTCAATTTCAATTTTGCACATGCTCATAGGGTACTTGCCAGAATATATAAACAGGGTACTTGCCAGATGAGTATCCATAAAGTATAAATAAATTACACACTACATGCAACTGATGCAAGTAAGGTGAGAGGCAAACCTGTAATAGATTACTTTCATGTTGCTTTCATGCTTTGCATATTCTCAACATTAAATGTTGGCAAATCATTAATGTCACTTGATTTCTTTTCAGAACCTGAATTATCATGCCCAACCATAGCTTATGTTTCTTGTACTTATATGTAACTTCTGAAAATGAGAAGAGAACAATAAACACAATGAATCAAACATGAAGCAGGCACGATTGTATTATTGTTAATTCCACACAATTAATTAAAAACTAGACTATGCGGCAAGAACCAAAAGATCATACTGAACTGGTGAACCCCAAGAAAGTAAACAGGAGAGAACTTACAATGTTATATATGCCCCTTTGATACCCTTCAGTTCCTACAAAAATCAAAACAAGTACTTTCAATTTATTCAAACATGACAAACCTTAAAAAAGCATCTGAATTATTATAATAAGGAGAAACAAGTTTCGAACAACAAAATCCTTTGGTATACCTTTTCTTTTTCCTTTTTCTACTTTTGACATCTGCTCCATATGTTTAAACTCCTTGGCTGCATGAGGCCAAAATTAAAGGGGTAGTCATTTACAAGTTAACTACATAAAAAATTGAAGACAAAAAATAAGGCTTACCTATAACCTATTTGCATTCCATTACTCACTCATCGATCACGCATTGCTCAAACGACTTGAATTCATCTATGAAGTATACCAAAAAAAAAATTATATGTAAGAATATTTGAAAAGTACAATAAAATCTAATAAAGAATTAAAAAATACAATAAACATATACCTTTTTCAATATTCTCAAATTGTTGAAGTTCTTTCGATTGTTCTCGAATGTCGACAAAAGTTTGTGAATTGCGTAGCCAATCTTGAGTACAAATCAATGCTTCGACCGTTCTAGGAGAGAGTGAGCTCCTATATGCATCAATAGTCCTTCCCCCAGTGCTAAAGGCGGATTCCGAAGCAACTGTAGAAATAGGCATACCCAATACATGCCTAGCAATTTTTGAAAGAATTGGAAACTTCACCGAATTCGTTTTCCACCAACCCAAAACATTAAAGTTTTCATCTTTCTTCTCTCTAACATCCACCAAATATATATCAATCTCTGTTTTTTCCCTAACCCCTTCAACTTGTTCTTGCATGTACTTTTCAAAGTCATCATCTAAATCCCCTTCCATGTTTACAGCAGCAAAAGAAGAAGAAATATCACATCCATTATTATCTTTATAATAGTCAAACATTTCTTGTAGAGTCTTCACCACTTTTTCACACATTAATGTAGTTTTTGAAGATCCTTTCCCATAAAGTCTAGCAAAGCAAAATTCCAAATAATTCATCTTATATCTTGGATCTAAAGCAACAGAGACATATAACAAGAAATTAGAATTATCCAGATTGTCCCAATACTTGTCATATTTTTCTTTCATCCTTTTAGCCATATCTCTCATCAAAAGATCCCCACTTGAACTCAATTTCACTATTGCCTCTTGCATTTTTACAAGTTCAATGAAAAAAAGATTTGAAGTGCAATATTTGGAACCGGATATTTTCATCGTGACATCATAAAAGATTTTCAAAAATTGAATGAAACACTTAACATTTTCAAAATCAATCCACTCCGGATATCCTTCAACAATTTTGTTCTTACTCTTTCTTCTCCTAGTATTATTCTCCCAAGCCTCCTCTTCCTCGTCCTTAAAGAATCTCTCATAATTAAGATCCTCAATAAGCATCATATCAAAAGCCCCTTCATACTTTACGACAATCTCCAACATCGTATATGTGGAGTTCCACCTAGTCTCAACATCAAGACACACCATTTTCTCACACTTTATTTTCTCTCTTTCCACACAAGTCTTAAATTTTGCAAGCCTTGCCGGAGAGGATCTAACATAGCTCACCGCATTTCGTATCCTAGAAATAGACACATGTTGATCTTTTAAGCCATCCTTCACAACCAAGTTCAAAATATGAGCACAACATCTCAAATGTATATATTTATTCTCTAATATTGCTTCTGGGCCACGAAGAAATTTTTTCAAGTATGAGATAGCGGTGTCATTCGAAGATGCATTATCTACCGTGATAGTAAATACACGATCTATCTCCCACTTTGTCAACAAAACATGTACTAATTTCCCAATTGCAACCCCTTTATGACTTTCAATTTGACAAAAATTTAGAATTCTTTTATAAAGCTTCCAATCATCGTTAACCCAATGAGCCGTTAGACACATATAATTAACGTTTTGAACGGATGTCCAAGTATCCGTTGTGAGGGAGACTCGTTGTGAGGTGACAATTTGCTTCAATTTCATCACTTCTTCCTTATAAATTTTTAGACAATCTCTAGCAACTGTCCAACGAGATGGCATCTTAAACTTTGGTTCCGCATCACTCGTGAATTCTCTAAACCCCTCATGTTCCACAATACTAAATGGTTGGTTATCTTTAATACACATTATTGCAATTTTTTTCCTTAACCTTTCTTGGTTAAAAGTATGACTTTCAAGGTTATGAGTTGCGCTCGCACTTTTCTCTCTCTCTTCCTTTGTCAAAGCAACAAATTCTAAAGTCTTTTGTTTTTTATCTTTATTGATTCGGAGGGGGGATCTAACACAAGATTTATACAAATGATTAACCATTGAGCCTGTGCCATTCTTCCTAATGTTACATCCCACTACAACCTTACAATATTTACATTTTGCCTTCTCTTTACCCACTTCACAATCCTCTAATACCTCAAAATGTTCCCAAGCAATTGAACGCTTTTTACTCTTACATTCATCCTTATCTTCCTTTTTATCATCGTCTATGTTGATAGTATTGGCAACATTAGATGATACATGCTGATTTTGAAAATAAAAAGTATATATAATGATAATTAACTACTACTTAGAAATATATAACACTACCACAACAAATGAGTGTTGATTTTATACCTCATTAGCAGCTTGTTGATTTTGATGTTCAATATGTTCATTTGAAGGAATTTGAGGGGAAGAAGACATAATTTGGGGCTAGTTCAGCTTTTCACCTGGTAACAGGAATTTGAGGAGATCTTGATTAGAATTATGATAATAACATAATATATAAATCAACAGAGAAAAAAATAAAAATAAAAAGCCCTAATTTTGTTACCTTATAAATCTCATATGCGCAAGAAAAGGCTGCAATAGAATGAGAAGAGAAGACAAGGTCGCGAGAAAAGGAGAAGTTGCAGACTCGCGGTGGCTCGGTGAACGGTGGTCGCAGGCTCGCAGTGTTAGTGCGTCACAGTGCTTGGCCAAAGAAGTTGTAGGGCTTTGAACTCTGAGCTCTTAATTTGTATGCAACAGCACTATGCATTATGCAGTACGCACTTAGCAGTAGCATTTGGCCCTTTAGACTTTAGTAGCTTTGAAGATATTTAGATTAGAATGGATATTTTTTCTTTTGACCCACCAAGTTCAACTTGTTTATTAATCTGACCCTTTGACTTTACTAACTTATAAATTCTATCCCTATTGAATTTACCTATTAAAAAAAAAATTGAGCATAAGCTTCCCTTGTACTCCATCCGCCCCTGTATACATACACACACACATGGTGCGGTACGGTTTCGGTTTTATAGGTGCGGTTTCGGCTAGTAACCAAACCGGAACCATAAATTTGATTATTTAACAACCTAAAATCGCAACATACGCCGAAACCGTTGGTGCGGTTTTAATTGGTGCGGTTTGTGCGATTTTTGGTGCGATTTCGATTTCAATTTGGTTACTTGCTCAGCCCTAGGCATTGGGTAGTCATGCATTTTAACTCTATTTTAAAGTAAATGCATGCATGCATATAGACATAACTGCATTGTAGAAAGCTCCAGGTAAGGAAATACCACACCCTTTCTGAGGTAATTTGGAGACTTGTTGTCCAGATATCATGGATCCGGATCAGCCGAACAGTTCCCATAGGACTAATTCTGGTATACGGCGGAGGGCTTTCGAAGTGCCTCGTCCCCGTTCTGTCAGACAGTCTCGTCGGTTGGTGGAGGCCGTGATTCGTCCTGTTCGGGCAGATGTGCCAGATGTTGAGGACGAGGAGGCAGATATTCCAATTGAGGATCCCGCTCCTGCTGCGCATGTTCCTCGTAGGGAGCTTCCGAGTATTCAGGTGGTAAACCCAGAGTTGCTGGGTGATTTGAGCAGACATCCATCGATGTATTTGCATGCTAACGAGGTATGGCGTTATACTTTGGTCTTCCTTCTTTCCTATTGATGAGTATTAAAGGGTTCTGATGTTGATCTGCATTTCATGCAGGTTCCTGATTTTACACAGCCTCGAGGGAACTGGTTCAACATTCACTCCATATACCAGGCGCTTCATCCTGACTATAGAGTAGTAGTGCATGAGTGGGGATTCGGGGCATTCTTCTCCATCCTCCCCCGTCGTTGTCCCTGGGGTTACCTCAGGGCATTGTCTGAGCGATGGTTTCATCAGACTCAGTCACTCCACCTGCTGGATTGCAAGGTGATGATGACACTATGGATTGGTGATTTATCACATGTATAGAGTTTGGAGGGGAGCCAGTGCCTTGCATGGCAAATATTACCCCTACTACCGTCAGATCCTTATTAGGAGTTCCGACGGAGGCGCACAAAGGCAGGACTGTCCGTTCAGGTCCTTTGAGCGTAGATGCTATGAGTGGGCTTTTGAGTGAGCCCATGCCTGATGACGTCAGGATCAGGGATCGCGTTCTGCGGCGATTATTCCTGATGATCATTCGAGGCTGCTTTATAGCAGATAACTCTTCCATGGTATCTTTTGCTTTGGTCAGCGCCACGCACGATGTGGACCGTATTGGAGAGTACGATTGGGGCTCTTACACCTTCGCCTATTTCCTCCGGGGCATGCGCATGCGCTCACAGGGTTTGACCGAGGCTTGGCTAGGATTTTACACATTTCTGCTGGTGAGTATTTCTATTGTCTTTTCCATTCATAGGTTAAGAGTGTTTACTGATAGCAGATGTCTTGCCATTATGTTGGCAGTTTTTGGCCTATGAGAGGCTCCCATGCTTGCGTCCTGTGAGTGTGTTAGGTTTAGATACCTGTCCACGAGGACGACGATGGAACCATTCTATTTTACCGGAGGTCCCTATAGCTGAGGGATTCACTCACTGCCGTATGTATCTGGAGTTGCTGACAGCTGACGCCATCACATGGTTTCCCTACTCAGGGGAACATTTGACCATCGACTTTGAGGATGGACACCCGACTGGAGTCGAGTATTTGATTTCCATCAGGAAATTTCCTTTCTTCACAGATGGAGGTTGGGAGCTCTATTTGGGCGAGCGTGCTATTAGGAGCACCACAGGGGAGATTCGTATACCGATCTTGCCTCCTGCTAGGCGTTATTGGTCCATATCACAATCACCCGTCACTGATATCCCGTTGTTGGGGGTTAACGATTTTGCATTATCATAGGGTCCATGTACTCAGGAGACGTTCCAGCGTTGGTGGTTGCCTCGTACTATTGGAGCCCAGTCCCGCGCCACACAGTTTATGGGGGATATGGTTCCAGGATCTTTGATGATGACGGATTGGGTAGCTTGTGTCCGAGCTCCGACTCATATGACCCAGATTGATAGTTTGACCCGACAGTTGGACCAGGCACATGTATTTATTCGGCATTTGGGCAGAGATCCAGCAGAGGCGGATTCATTTGTTCCTTCCAGCTCTGGCGCTAGCCCCTCAGACGACCCATTCGGTTTTGCCAGCTCAGATCCTCCTCTTTATAGGCCCGATATCCCTGTTGATAGAGATCCAGTGACTCAGGAGGAGTTACATCAGGTGGACAGGATTGAGGACGTGGATATCAAGACCCTAGTCTTCTTTTGATGTATATTCTCGTTATATCTTTTGATAGGCCTCTATTAGATATTGGGTGGCTGTTCCCCATTCTCGCTATATCTTTTGATAGGCCTCTGTTAGTAATAGGGCATCTGTGCCCCATTTCCCTGTATTTGTAGCTGTACAGAGATGATGTATTAGATGATGATATACTTAGGAATGTATGCACCATTTTTTCATTCCCTATATCATATTGCCACCCATTATCTGTTATGCATGTATCATGTTATGCATATGTGTGTATGTCCAGAGATATTCAGCATTGACCCTTGGATGGGCTTATGACACGTCCCGTACAGATGTCTTCTTCGACAGTTAGCCGTATAGATCATACCCCACCGTCAGTAATGGTATCGGGTATGCGATCGTGGTATGATAGCATGTCACCATCAGACAGGGTGACTGTAGATCAGCTGTTGCAGCATACCATGACTTTATTGATGTTTCAGGTTCCCGCAGGGTTTGTAGACGGGATGCTAGAGCATTGGCTACCGAATAGGCAAGTATTCTGATTTGGTAGCCATGAGTTGATGTGACACCCCCAAATCCGGGTACTTCAATTCCACAGGATTTGGTGTTCACTGTACAAATATCATCTATCTATCTACCCATAATAAATGCAAACCATGCAATAAATAGAAATAAAAATATTCCCTTTATAGGGTTACAACATCTGAATCATAAGCATAATCCCAGGTTAAACTAACCTTAAAAATCTGTGCGAAAATATAAACAAATAAGTCTTCAATAACATCATTAACTCAAGTCTTAAATATAAATACATCATCTAATAAAATAACAAGTCTTCATCACTTGCTAACTTTGCCCTTGCCTTTACTAGTGGAAGGTTCATCAGTTCTTTCGTTCTTAATTGCAATGTTATTATTAAGCAAGAGTGAGCACTATTGCCCACAAGTATAATAATGAAACAACAGTATAATAACATGCGAATAATCAAAGACATCTGAATAAAAGCTCAACTTTTGAATCAAGAATGAATAACAAGAATCAAAAGAATTCTGAGGGTCATAAGACCTTGAACTATGTCCTAGGTTATCAAGGGTTATACTTGAAACCTTTAAAAGTCATAAGACTATGGACTTTTCTTCTCGTACTTAGGGAAATCAGCCCTTAGTACCATACTGTGCACAATATCTTAACGCTAACGCATAAGTAAATCCCTTTGCAGGGTTGTTCATCTCAGTTTGACATTTGAGTCCGCACCAAAGGAAGTTTGGTTTGGATAATTTAATAAGGGTTCTGAAATTTAGAACGTTCATCAACTAAGGACTAGTTGAATCAATAAGGTTCACTAGTCTAATAAGGTTCAACAATAATGATATTCGATTTGAATAATAATCTCAAGAGTATACAATAGGACAATTATTGTATGACTGAATCATGCTTTGAAAAGATAGTAAATCTTTAATATAACATTTGAACTTGAATAATAGTATTGATAATTTACTCGAGGTAAATAATAAACTTGAACAATAATAACAAGTAGGGTTAGGAAACTTGCCTCGTGCGTAGATTACACTTTAACTAAGCACGTTCTTTGAATTAAATCCTACATACCATTTACATTCACAATACCAGTTAATTATAACTTAACTAATCATCATAAACTCATTCTCTTGTCTACTTTGATTATTAACTATACTTAGTCAAATTATCACATTTACTGTCACATAATATCACTTCATGAATAATAATTTAATTATGTAATCAATAATTCAATCCACAGGTAATTATGTTATTTACATGCTAAGTATCTATTTTAACATCTCATTATACTTATAACATAATTTTATGTTCATTGCATTAAGTTAACATCACATTCATGGACTTTAACACTTTAAATTTTTTGTTTCTGAACTTTCTGGGGAGTGGCGCTGCGGCGCCACGTTTATACTAGGTCTTGGCGCTGCGGCACCGTGACGCTGCGGCCGGACACTTGGCGATGCGGCACGGGACTCAGGGCACTGGGCTGGCGCCGCGGCACGGCGAGCCAGAAACTGTTCTGCAATTCGCGAAAATTGCAGAACACAGCCAAAAAATTCCAATTAAATTACTACTACACGAAATTAATCATACCCACATGATATAATTCATGCATAATTATAACCCAACATTTATATGCTGACATTAACCAATTTAAACACTTAACAACAGATTTAAAGCATGTGAATTTCACTGACTTTGATGTTCTTGGAGGTTTTGAAAATAAAACATGAAAATTGTCACTACGGATTCGTTATAACACCGAATCTGTTTATTTAAACTTTGGTCTCTTCGTATCAACATGCATGATAATATAAGAGTGTAAATTTTATGAAAACATTTATATTTGACATACTAAAATCACGTATAAGGCTATAAGGCCAAAACCCATACTCTGTAATTTTGTTGAAATTATATACAACGTAATTTCATGAAACTGATGCTATGGTTTACAAGGTATATATAATTAAATACAATATAGTAACATTTACCACATATATAACACCTAATCCACACCCTTTATAAATATAGAGACTTTAAAGAAATATGTGAAAGCCATTTTTATCAAAACTTGAATACGTGAAAATTTAGAATTTGGGAAGGAGAATTACCCAGAGTATAATTAATGGAAAATGAATTCCTTCTCAGATGACTCTCACAATCCTCTTAACAACTCTGACTTCTCAACTCTTCTCTGTATTTCTCTCTGATAGCTTTCTAGACTTAGGCAAATAATGGAATGAATGAAGAAGACGTCGCATCTAACAATTAAACTGACGTACAAGTGGTCAGTTATCCCAGTCATGAGTAACTGCATCCAACCACTACTAGGGCCTTGTTTGACAACCCTTAATTGATTCAAAGTCATTTAATTTAATAAAAGCTTTATAATATAGTTTAATTAATGTCACACTCCTTATAAAATAAATACAATATTTTATTTAATATAAATAAAATATAATAACTTCTCATAAATTCTCATAGTCATATATTTAATTTTCTTATTAATAAATAATATCAAATTATTAATTCTCTAATTAATAATTAAATTAATTAAATAACATCATGCTTAATTAAATAATTCATTTAATTCAACAAGCTCACATAATTATATACTTGAATAATAATTATTCTCCACATTAATTTAATAAATGTAACACATATAATTAAATTAATATACCATAATTGCATCAAGTAATTATTTAATTCAATAATTAAATCATCGAAAATATTTATTTAATTCAATAAATATTAAAATTAAATTACAAAAATCTTGTTCGTCACATCTTTCCCCCCTTAAAAGGATTCTGTCCCCAGAATCACGACTCAATAAATTTGACCCGTTACATTCTCCCCCCCTTACAAAGATTCTGTCCCCAGAATCGCTTTCAAATAATTAAGTAAATAAATGAGGGTAATTCTTCATCATATTCTCTTCGAGTTCCCACGTAGCTTCTTCAGAGTTGTGGTTCCTCCAAATTACCTTAACAGAAGGTATAACTTTATTTCTGAGAACTTGTTCTTTTCGGTCGGTCGACAATTTGGATAGGAATTTCTTCGTAAGATAAGTCTTTCTCAAAATGTAGGGGTTCGTATTCAATTACATGCTTGTAATCGGCTTTGTATGGTCGTAATACGAAAACATGGAAGACGTTGTGGACATTCTCGAGTGCTGGAGGTAAGGCTATCTCGAACGCAACTTCTTCGATTCTTCTCAGTACTTCAAAGGGTCCAATGAATCTTGGACTCAATTTCCCTTTCTTTTCGAACCTGATCTTCCCCTTCCAGGGAGAGACCTTCAAGAAAACATAACTACTTGATTCAAACTTGATATTTTTACGATGTGGATCAGCGTATTTCTTCTGTCGATCTTGAGCCGCTACCAGTCGTGCTCGGATCACTTTGACTATTTCTGCCGTCTGCTGTACCAATTCTGGCCCTAGCAATTGTCTTTCACCAACTTCATCCCAGTAAAGCGGAGTTCTGCACTTTCTGCCGTATAACGCTTCGTAAGGCGGCATGCCAATACTAGCGGGTAACTGTTATTGTAGCCGAACCCTACTAACGGTAGGTGATCATCCCAATTTCCTTTAAAGTCCATCACACAGGCTCTTAGCATATCTTCTAACGTTTGAATTGTTCGTTCGCTCTGTCCGTCTGTTTGAGGGTGATAAGCTGTACTCATTCGCAATTGTGTACCCATGCATTCCTGAAGACGTTTCCAAAAATTTGATGTGAAGCGCGGATCTCTATCTGAAACAATTGATACCGGAACTCCGTGCCTCGAAACAATCTCTTTTACGTATAGCCTCACCAACTGATCTAAGTTGAATCTTATTTTTATCGAAAGGAAGTGTGCGGATTTCGTCAGTCGGTCAACGATAACCCATACTGCGTCGTAGCCTTTCTGAGTCGTCGGAAGGCCAATCACGAAGTCCATTGTAATATGTTCCCATTTCCATTCTAGGATCTCTAATGGTTGTAGCAATCCACTCGGTCTCTGATGTGCTACTTTCACTTTCTAACAGATAAGACACTTGGCAACACATTCTGCAAGATCGCGTTTCAAATTCGGCCACTAGAAATGTTGTCGAAGATCTTGATACATCTTTGTACTACCAGGGTGAATCGAATATCTTGAACTATGAGCCTCGCTCAGAATTTCTTCCTTAATTTCTTGTACTGGCGGTACCCAAATTCTACTCTCAAATCTCAGTATTCCTTCCTTATCCATCTTAAATCTCGGTTCAGTTCCTTCAGATATCTTCTTTGTCACCTTTTTACATTCTTCATCCTGAAGCTGAGCCTTCTTAACCTTATCCAGTAGGGTTGTACCAGATTGCATTTGAAATAGCTTCTCATCAATTTCAATAGAATATTTCACTTCCAACTCTAGTTTCTCCATTTCTGCAATTAGCTCTTCCTGAGCAGTCAACATCATCAATTTCTCTCGACCCTTTCTACTTAAGGCGTCGGCAACCACATTTGCCTTGCCCGGATGATATAAAATCTCACATTCGTAGTCCTTAATTAATTCCAACCATCTTCTTTGACGCATAATTAAATCTTTCTGTGTAAAAATATATTTCAAACTCTTGTGGTCCGTATATATTTCACACTTCTCCCCGTATAGATAGTGTCTCCAAATTTTCAGAGCAAACACAACTGCAGCTAATTCCAAATCATGGGTCGGGTATCCCTTCTCGTAATCCTTCAACTGTCGTGATGCATACGCAATGACCTTGCCGTTTTCCATCAGCACACAACCAAGTCCTTTATACGACGCATCACTATAAACAACAAAATTTCCTGTATTATCCGGAAGGGATAACACAGGTGCCGTACTCAACCTCTTCTTTAATTCTTGAAAGCTCTCCTCACACTTCTCCGTCCAAACAAATTTCACAGGTTTTCGAGTTAAGTTCGTTAGTGGAGTTGCGATCTTGGAAAAGTCTTGAATGAATCTTCTATAATATCCTGCCAATCCAAGAAAACTTCTTACTTCCGACGGTGTCCTCGGCTGATCCCAGTTAATCACGGCTTCTACTTTAGATGGATCTACCGAGATTCCATTTTTATCGATCACATGACCTAGAAATTGTACTCGCTCGATCCAGAATTCGCATTTCAAAAATTTAGCGTACAACTTCTCCCTTCTCAATACTTCCAACGTTAACCTCAAATGCTCTTCGTGTTCTTCCTTGGTTTTCAAATAAACCAAAATGTAATCTATAAATACCACTACGAACTTGTCCAAAAACGGCTTGAACACACCATTCATTAGTCCCATAAATGCTACAGGAGCATTCGTTAGACCAAACGACATTATTAAAAATTCGTAGTGACCGTATCGCGTTCTGAACGCAGTCTTTGGTACATCTTTCGGCCTCACCTTCAATTGATGATAACCGCTTTTTAAGTCTATCTTGGAAAAGTATTTCACTCCCTCCAATTGATCAAACAGGTCATCGATCCTCGGTAATGGATATCTGTTCTTAATCGTGACCTTGTTCAGTTCTCTGTAGTTAATGCAGAGCCGCATCGATCCGTCCTTCTTTTTCACAAATAACACCGGCGCTCCCCACGGCGATACGCTCGGTTGAATGTACTTCTTATCCAGTAGTTCTTGTAGTTGTACCATTAGTTCTTTCATCTCTACTGGTGCTATTCAGTATGGTGCCTTCGATATTGGAGCGGTTCCAGGCGCCAAATCGATCCCAAAATCTACCTCTCTATCCGGTGGAAGTCCTGGCAAATCATCTGGAAATACGTCGACGAAGTCCCTCACAATCGGTATCTCCTCTACCTTCGGATTCTCTTTTTGACTGTCGACTATGTAAGCTAAGTATCCTACACAGCCTTGTCTTAATAACTTCCTGGCCTGCATCATCGTCAGACAACTCGCTTGTCTAGGCAACTTGCTACCGTAAAATACAACCTTTGACGGGGTCATAAGGTTAATACGCTTCTTTTGGCAATCAATTACAGCTCCGTAATTGAATAACTAGTCCATTCCCTACGTCAAATTCCCCAAGTCGAATAGGAATAAGATCTACGTTCATGATATTACCCTTAATATCCACTCTACACTTCTTATACACGTATTTAACAGGAATTATCTCTCTATTCGCAATTTCTATATTCATGGGATATTCCAATTCATCTATAAGCAAATCTAAACTATTAGCAAAGTCTTCGGATATAAAGGAACAAGTAGCACCCGAATCAAACAAAACGTAAGCATTAATTTCATTGATCGGAATGATACCTGACACCACATCACGAGACTGGATTGCATCCTGCACCGTCATATTGAAAGTTTTGGCGGTTGGTCAGTTTGTTGCAGGTGGTCCGGTGATGGTTAAGGTATTTCCACTGTTATTTCCACGGTTACCTCTTGGTACTGCTCCTCCTGATCCCTTCTTAGGGCAGTCTCTTGCTAGATGATCCTTTGAACCACAGTTGAAACAAGCACCCTTCTTTGGGTTTGGACAGTTCGGTGCTATGTGGCCTTCCTGACCACAATTGTAGCACACTCTTTTTCCTTTCATACAAACTCCCAGATGGGCTTTCTCGCAAGTCGGGCATGCTTTGATTCTTTTCTTCTGATTACCTTGTTGATTCCCCGATGATGAGCTGTTGTTCCACCTTTTCTTTTGATTGAAATTTCCACCTCCTGTGCCACTTCCACTGGCCTTGTTATTAATTTCACCTTCACTCTTCTTCTTCTTCTTCTGATCTTGATTGTACTTGGTCACCGCATCGCTCCCTCCTTCAGCGAGGATGGCGTTTTCCAGTACTCCGGCAAATGTGTTTATCTGAAACATTGATACCTTACTATAAACCCAAGGCTTTAGTCCTTTTTCGAATCTTCTGGCCTTTCTCTCGTCAGTGTGTACTTGGTACGAGGCAAACCTTGCCAACTCATCGAATTTAGCCGCGTAGTCAGGTACGCTCATGTTCCCCTGCTTCAGTTCTAGAAATTGAACCTCCATCTGATTCTGCGAACTAGTTGGGAAGTATATTTCGAAAAACATCTCTTTAAATCTCTCCCACGTAATTGCACCTTCACCTCCTTGCACTTTATTTGCTTGCCACCAGTAGCTAGCCTCGGACTTCAGCATAAACATTGCGAAAGCAGTCTTCTGGTCTTCTCTAACCCTAGCAACGTCGAAAACCTTCTCCATTTCCATAACCCACATTTGACCTCGATCGGGTTCCTGGAACCTTTGAACTCTGGCTATCCCACCGCCTTGAAGTCTTTAAATGTTGTGTTTGGTAGAGCTTGAGGTTGATTATTCATGGCTCCAGTCAGTAAGTTCACCAACTGCTGAACAGGATTAGCATTGGCGTTATTATTATTATTGGTTGACTCTTCCTGAGCCGGTTGACGTTGTTGTCTTCTTCTTGGCGGTATTTTTCTGTTAAATAAACACTTATTAGAACTTTATTTATTTCTCTAAATAGTCAAGACATTACTTAACAATTTAACATACTCATTTAACACATCATCTCAAACAACTTGATATATTTCATTTAACTCAAAGTTTTAACATCAAACTATAGCATAACTGCTATTTACATCATCTATCCTGGAATAAAGAATCCACAGGATTTAAAACATTTAAAATATTCCTTCGTTCATAAACACGTCAGAATTTACATCTAAAACTAATTAAGTTCTTCACATAATTAAACGGATTCTATCCATGTCTATCAAGGTGCTGAATAGCCTTGCCACGCTCCTCATCCATGATACGAGACATCGTCCTACGATCCAGCATATACGATGGAAGTCCTTTGAACTGGATGGGGTACCTCAAAACTCGATCTTGGGCCTCATCCATTGCATGATTAAGTGTAGAGAATGTCTCTTCAAGCTTTGCCTTCTTTGCACGACTATCATCTTCTGCACGATCAGCTCGACGTGATTCTCTTACCCATCCCTCCTCTGCTAAGTTCAGCCTTTCGGAGGTTTCCTTCAATTCCTTCTTTAGCTTCTCTATCTCCTCGGTCTTATCTTCGGTTTGACCCTTCTCATGGACCAAATCCCATTCCACATTTCCCAATCGTGAGTGAAGAGTCAAAATCTCTCTCTCATTCTGCTCGAGAGTAGTCTGCTGAATAGTCGCTCGCTCAGTCAAATCTCGGACAGTGTCACGTAACTCTACGTTACGATCATATAGTGCGACATACATCTCAACATCAACGGTGTACCGTGGTAACTCTTCTTCTTCCTCTTCCTCGTCAAGTTCCTCCTCAGGATCCTCGTCAGGATCAGTCTCAGGTTCATGCTCCTGACCAACGACGGTGATCAATGGAGATGACTCCCTCTGTACCAGCTGTTCCCTAACGACATGAATGTCTCGGGGTTCCTCCTCTATAGGTACTATAGGTACTCGGGGTTCTTCCTCCCCAGCTTGACTAGCTCCTCCAACGTCAGACATCCTGACAACAAAATTTTAAGTTTTAGTTACTAAGTCGTATAATCTAACGCATACTTTAACACATAAACACATAAGGTCTTTTATTATCTTCAATAAATTACAGAAATTCATTTCTTATAACTCGATAAAAGTTTTTCATCATTATCTTCTTTCTATAAGGCTACTACCTAAGGTTATTCCCCCACCTAAGGTTCATCACTTACAGCTTTGATACCAACTTGTGACACCCCCAAATCCGGGTACTTCAATTCCACTGGATTGGTGTTCACTGTACAAATATCATCTATCTATCTACCCATAATAAATGCAAACCATGCAATAGATAGAAATACAAATCTTCCCTTTATAAGGTTACAACATCTAAATCATAAACATAATCTCAAGTTAAACTAACCTTAAACATCTGTGCGGAAATATAAACAAATAAGTCTTAAACAACATCATTAACTCAAGTCTTAAACATAAATACATCATCTAATAAAATAACAAGTCTTCATCACTTGCTAACTTTTCCCTTGCCTTTACTAGTGGAAGGTTCATCAGTTTTTTCGTTCTTAACTGCAATGTTATTATTAAGCAAGAGTGAGCACTATTGCCCACAAGTATAATAATGAAACAACAGTATAATAACATGCGAATAATCAAAGACATCTGAATAAAAGCTTAACTTTTGAATCAAGAATGAATAACAAGAATCAAAAGAATTCTAAGGGTCATAAGACCTTGAACTATGTCCTAGGTTATCAAGGGTTATACTTGAAACCTTTAAAAGTCATAAGACTATGGACTTTTCTTCTCGTACTTAGGGAAATCAGCCCTTAGTACCATACTGTGCACAATATCTTAACGCTAACGCATAAGTAAATCCCTTTGCAGGGTTGTTCATCTCAGTTTGACATTTGAGTCCGCACCAAAGGAAGTTTGGTTTGGATAATTTAATAAGGGTTCTGAAATTTAGAACGTTCATCAACTAAGGACTAGTTGAATCAATAAGGTTCACTAGTCTAATAAGGTTCAACAATAATGATATTCGATTTGAATAATAATCTCAAGAGTATACAATAGGACAATTATTGTATGACTGAATCATGCTTTGAAAAGATAGTAAATCTTTAATATAACATTTGAACTTGAATAATAGTATTGATAATTTACTCGAGGTAAATAATAAACTTGAACAATAATAATAAGTAGGGTTAGGAAACTTACCTCGTGCGTAGATTACACTTTAACTAAGCACGTTCTTTGAATTAAATCCTACATACCATTCACATTCACAATACCAGTTAATTATAACTTAACTAATCATCATAAACTCATTCTCTTGTCTACTTTGATTATTAACTATACTTAGTCAAATTATCACATTTACTGTCACATAATATCACTTCATGAATAATAATTTAATTATGTAATCAACAATTCAATCCACATGTAATTATGTTATTTACATGCTAAGTATCTATTTTAACATCTCATTATACTTATATCATAATTTTATGTTCATTGCATTATGTTAACATCACATTCATGGACTTTAACACTTTAAAATTTTCGTTTCTGAACTTTTTGGGGAGTGGCGCTGCGGCGCCACGTTTATACTAGGTCTTGGCGCTGCGGCGCCATGGCGCTGTAGCCGGACACTTGGCGCTGCCGCACGGTGGCGCTGCAGCGCGGTGGCGCTGCAGCGCGGGACTCAGGGCACTAGGCTGGCGCCGCGGCGCGGCGAGCCAGAAACTGCTCTGCAATTCGCGAAAATTGCAGAACACAACCAAAAAATTCCAATTAAATTACTACTACACGAAATTAATCATACCCACATGATATAATTCATGTATAATCATAACCCAACATTTATATGCTGCCATTAACCAATTTAAACACTTAACAACAGATTTAAAGCATGTGAATTTCACTGACTTTGATGTTCTTGGAGGTTTTGAAAATAAAACATGAAAATTGTCACTACGGATTCGTTATAACACCGAATCCGTTTATTTAAACTTTGGTCTCTTCGTATCAACATGCATGATAATATAAGAGTGTAAATTTTATGAAAACATTTATATTTGACATACTAAAATCACGTATAAGGCAATAAGGCCAAAAACCATACTCTATAATTTTGTAAAAATTATATACTACGTAATTTCATGGAACTGATGCTATGGTTTACAAGGTATATATAATTAAATACAATATAGTAACATTTACCACATATACAACACCTAATCCACACCCTTTATAAATACAGAGACTTTACAAAAATCTGTGAAAGCCATTTTTATCAAAACTTGAATACGTGAAAATTTAGAATTTGGGAAGGAGAATTACCCAGAGTATAATTAATGGAAATTGAATTCCTTCTCAGATGACTCTCACAATCCTCTTAACAACTCTGACTTCTCAACTCTTCTCTGTATTTCTCTCTGATAGCTTTCTAGACTTAGGCAAATAATGGAATGAATGAAGAAGACGTCACATCTAACAATTAAACTGACGCACAAGTGGTCAGTTATCCCGGTCATGGGTAACTGCATCCAACCACTACTAGGGCCTTGTTTGGCAACCCTTAATTGATTCAAAGTCGTTTAATTTAATAAAAGCTTTATAATATAGTTTAATTAATGTCACACTCCTTATAAAATAAATTCAATATTTTATTTAATATAAATAAAATATAATAACTTCTCATAAATTCACATAGTCATATATTTAATTTTCTCATTAATAAATAATGTCAAATTATTAATTCTCTAATTAATAATTAAATTAATTAAATAATATCATGCTTAATTAAATAATTCATTTAATTCAACAAGCTCACATAATAATATACTTGAATAATAATTATTCTCCACATTAATTTAATAAATATAACACATATAATTAAATTAATCTAAGACAATTGCATCAAGTAATTATTTAATCCAATAATTAAATCTTCAAAAATATTTATCTAATTCAATAAATATTAAAATTAAATTACAAAAATCTCGTTCGTCACAGTGGACTCCTACTTTGGAGGAGTATGCACGTTTGACGATGCTGTCTTTAGACAGACCTTACGTGCATCTGGCTTTGGGAGACATGAGCAGACGATTCATGACTCTCATAGGATTACGGCGCCGAGTAGTATAGGACGAGCTGACATCTGGCCACGTGATATCCCATCATTTTTTGTATGACAGATTTGGCTCGGAGGATAGCTACTCACGACATTCCGGGGATTTCACCGCACCGGAGGACCACTGGCATTTGGCCAGAGTCGATGTACTGATGCTATGCGTACGATCATATGTCTATATGCCACGATATATGGACGAGATAAACATTGGTGTTATCATGGTCGTGAGAGCTCTTAGAGAGGGTCGTACCATTGTACCTATGATTGTAGCCGAGACCCTGCGGTCAGCATCCTACTGCTGTACTTACCCGTCAGGAGTGTTCACTGGGAGTTCAGTCATGCTGTATGTGTGGTTTATGTCACACTTAAGACCGGTTGGTACCCTTAGACGGCATGGGTATTGGTTCACCAATGATGTAGCCATGTCATACTCTTTTCAGCCGTCGGAGTGTACAGATGCTCTGTCTTGGTCTGCATTTTTGGCAGATATCAGAGATCCGTTTGGCATATTGCTGTGCTCGGGACTTTTCTCACCATACAGCTTCATTACTCACGCTCCGGGCTTGGACTTCCTCCCTCTTGCTAGCTTGAGGGGCGTGACTACTTATCACCCATTGGCCGTGATGTCGCAGTTCGACCAGTTACAGGATTTCCATCCTTTTGAGGGGGCGATAGGTCAGCGTTCAGCTTCTCGATATCTCTCAGCAGAGGACCGATCTCGTGTGTACGCTTGCTGGGATCAGCGTGAGATAGCTTCTTTTTCTATCAGTCGTCCAGGTTGTTCTGCCGAGTATTCCGCGTGGCTGGAGATAGAGATTTTGTCGGCTGCAGCAGTATCTACAGTACCAGATAGCGACGCAGATGGTGTAGAGCCCATGGAGGACATCGATACCTACATCGAGGAAGAGCCCGCTACTGGGTTGCCAGCATTTCTTTCGAATTCTCCTAGCACTAGTGCTTTTGTTATACAGCATTCAACACAGTACTTTGAACAGAGTCTTCATCTGATGACCTTTGAGAGAGATCAGGCTCTATCTATGATGTTGAATGCCCTTGATGGGATGGACGCAGCTATATTAGAGAGAGACGAGGCGTTGGCTCGTAGAGATGCCACTATTGTGGAGCGGGATGAGGCTAGATCGGCCTGAGATGCAGTGATAGTTGAGCGTGATAGTGCCATATCTGCCCGGGATGTAGCCATCACAGATAGTACTGCCGTGAGGTCCCTTACCACTGGTATGATCGCAGAGATGAGCGCTTACATTGATGAGCATATGGTCATCATGCAGATGACTGCAGATCTGTTGGGTCGTGTGGATATTCTCACACAGGAGACTACAACTTTACCTCTTTCATCTGAGAGGGATGCCATGTTGGGCTTGCTAGCTCGCATATACCCTGATTTATAGATGAGCTTGTATTTACCTACACAGACTAGCTTAGCCATTTTGTCATGTACAATTTACATTGTATATATATCAAACAACATTTTATATATGATAGGGAAATAAATTTTTGGATCACTTCCCTTTTAGATATGCTCTGCTACTTGCTTGATATTTTGCCTGCTGCTTCAGGGATTGTGATCCTGATGTATTCTGAATCCCTCCTGGGTGGATGGACATTGAGTTGTCTCTGGATATTTTAGAATGGATCATCAATCTGTATGTATCCTTACCATCTTTGGTGTCTTGGGACTGTTCTCTAGATGAAAGTGTGAAGAGGAGCATGGCTTTCCTATCTGAGATTGACCGCACCACAGATGGTCGCCAGTACTTCTATTCAGGAGAAGCCTAGTTAATTCCATCTCTTATGGATTGGTGTTGCTCTTCAAGGTATGACCGCAGCTTAGATGGTCACCGAATCTCCTATTTGGGAGGAGTTCAGGTAATTCCATCCCTTTGGTCTGAAGCCGAATGAAATGTAGTGGATTGAAGGATGATCCCAGTACCAACTGATAAGGGTTTGTGTTTTGGTAGGGTGTGAGACCGAACCATGAATGGATGCCTACGTACTCCTATTGAAGAGGAGATCAGGTCTACGTAGTTCGAACCTGGTGTAAGAGGTTTAATGTTGTATATGGCTGGAATGGTGTAGGAATGTTTTTGTTGTTTTTATTTTTGTACGGGTAGAAATGTTTTTGTTGTTTTTGTTTTATTGCGACCGGGCCATATGAAATGGTTGCCTACGTACTCCTATTGAAGAGGAGATCAGGTCGACGTAGTTCGCCCCTCAGGGCGAGTAGAAAAGCGTAATCCCATGTGCAGGTCAGAGTGCGGGGAGGAAAAAGTTTAATCCTAGGTTGAGAATAAACTGTAAGTGAAAAGTTTGATCCCATGTATGGGTAGCCAAACTACAAACGCAAGAGGTTCAATCCGCAGTGGGATGACCTAAGTTGTAGGAACACAATGGAGAAAGCCAGGCTGCTGGCTTTGAAATGTATGTATCCCTGAGGGGCAAAGTGTAGAGAAGTTGTATGTGGTAAAGGGTTAAAGAACCGGAATGACTGGTGATATGATGGTTCCACACCATGGTGTTTGCGAGTTACTTCAGACATAGTATCGTTTCATGGTGTTCGAGTTGATGAGTTGGGGAAATTCATTGCCGTCCATTTCTTGCAGTCTGAGAGCGCCTCTTGTCAATATTTCTTTGACAATAAACGGGCCTTCCCAGTTAGGAGCGAATTTTCTTTTTGCCTGATCTTGGTTGTCAAGGATCTTCTTCAAAACCAAGTCATGTTGTTTAAACTGCCGTAGCCGGACTTTTTTGTTGTAGGATCTGGCGATCCTTTGCTGATATAATTGACCATGGAAGATAGCAGCGGTTCACCTTTCATCTATTAGAGACAATTGGTGATACCTGTCTTGTACCCATTGGTCTTCATCCAGTTGAGCGTCTATCAACACTCTGAGGGATTCCATTTCGACTTCTATGGGGAGTACTGCTTCCATCCCATAGATTAAAGTGTAGGGGGTTGCCCCAGTGGAAGTACGCATTGAGGTTCTGTAGGCTAACAGAGTAAGAGGCAATAGGTCAGGCCAATCTTTGTGGTTGGCGGGCATCTTTTGCATAATCTTCTTGATGTTTTTTAGCCGCTTCAACTGCACCATTCATCTTTGGACGATAGATGACAGAGTTGAGATGCTTGATGTGGAATTTACTGCATAATTCCTCCATCATTCTATTGTTGAGGTTCTTGGCATTTTCTGACACAATCACCTCTGGTTGTCCACATCGACAAATGATATTGTTTCTGATGAAAGCAATGATGACTTCTTTAGTAACCCTGGGGAAGGAGGCTGCTTCTACCCACTTGGTGAAGTAGTCGATCATGGTGAAGATAAATCGGTGAGCATTACTGGCTTTAGCCTCAATGGGCCCGATAACGTCCATTCCCCACATTGAGAAGGGCCAAGGCGAACTCAGATTGTGGAGTTCTCGTGGAGGGTCGTGTATAGCATTCCCGTGAACCTGGCATTGATAACATCTTTTGACGTGGTCGTTGTAATCAGCTTTGAGATAGCCAATAATGTCCCATCCGGAGGACTTTCTTAACAAGGAGGGGGCCACTCATGTGGGGACCACATACTCCACAATAGATTTCATCCATAAGCCTTTGGGCTTGATCTTTATCCAAACATCTGAGGAGACCTAGTCCTGGATCTCTTTTGTAGAGCGCATCTCCACTTAGGTAGAATTTCATAGCAAGTCTATGGATCCGCCTTTTCTCAGTCAGGCTCGCCTCAGCGGGTGTAGATCCATCTCATAAATATTCCTTGATATGCTGATACCAAGGATGTTGGATGGGAGGTAGCTCATCCGATACTTCTCCAACGTAATTTCCATAGGGTGGGGCCTTGTGCAGGGAAATTGTGACGCTCGGCTAGTGTTCCTTGTCTGATATGCGGATCAAGGCAGCCAAAGTTGCTAATGCGTCCACAAAATTATTCCTATTACGAGGAATGTGTAGAAAGGAGATTTCTTCGAACTCCAAAGCCATCTTTAAAACCTGCCGATGGTAAGGCAACAAATGTAGTTCCTTGGTTTGATAGATTCCAGTGGATTGTCTGATTACCAACTCCGAATCTCTGAGGACAGTTAACTGCCTGATGCCCATTGAACGGGCAAGTTCTAGCCCCATGAGACAGCCTTCATACTCAGCCGTATTATTGGTGCTGATAAACTGTAATTTAACTGCAACGGGATACTGCTCCCCCATACCAGATACTAGAACTGTTCTAGCTCCAGAACCTTCCATATTGACAGCTCCATCAAAATTCATCTTCCATGATTGGCGTGTATCGTACTGATGGTATTGCTGCACTATCATTACTCCTTCATCAGCGAAATATGTTTCCAAAGGTTTGAAATCCCCTGAAGGTGCGGTGGCCAGTTGATCCGCGATTCCTTGACCTTTGATGGACTTTTGAGTCGCATATATGATGTCAAACTATTGTAGGATCAACTGCCATATGGACATCCGGCAATTTAACATAGGTTTATTGAACACGTATTTGAGAGGATCCACGCGGGATATGTGATGGGTTGTGTGACCATGGAGATAATGCCGTAACCTCATGGAAGCCCATGCTAAACCACAAAACGTCTTTTCGATCAGAGTGTACTTGTGTTCACTGCAACTGAACCTTTTTCTGAGGTTATAGATAGCTCATTCTTGGCCTCTATCGTCCTTTTGTCCCAGCATGCAACCCAAGGCATTGTTACTTACGGACAGGTACATAAACATGGGAACGTCATCCCTGGGTGGTACCAAGACGGGAGCTTTGACTAGCTGTTTTTTGATTGTAAGGAAGGCATTCTGGCACTCATCATTCCATTTCATGGAGGAGTTCTTCCTTAATAGCTTGAAGATTGGCTCACATGTTGCTGTGAGTTGAGAGATAAACCTACTAATGAAGTTGATTCTTCCCAAAAATCCCCGTATTTCCTTTTCTGTCTGAGGAATGGGCATTTCTGTGATGGCTTGAATTCTGGCAGGATCCAGCTCAATCCCTTTGTGGCTGATTAGAAATCCTAGCAACTTGCCTGATTTAACACCAAAGATGCACTTGGCTGGATTCAACTTCAAGTTGTACTTACGTAACCTGTTGAATAGCTTCCTGAGATGGTCTATATGGTCATCCTCCTTTTGGGACTTGACAATGATGTCATCCATGTAGATCTAGATCTCTTTATGCACTAAGTCATGGAAAAGAGCCATCATAGCTCGTTGATAGGTAGCTCCGGCATTGATGAGGCCGAATGACAACCGTTTATAGCAAAAAGTTCCCCAAGGAGTGATGAAAGCAGTCTTCTCACGATCTTCCTCGGTAACCATGATCTGATGATACCTCGTAAAGCAATCAGTAAAGGAGTACATGTCATATTGCGCAGTATTGTCAATGAGAATGTGGATAAATGGCACGGAAAAGCTGTCTTTTAAGCAAGCTTTATTCAAGTTCCGATAATCCACGCAAACTCGCACCTTCCCTCCAGGTTTGGGCACGGGCACAATATTGGATATCCACTTAGGATATGTAGACACCATGATGATGCCAGCTTGAAATTGTTTCACAATTTCTTCTTTCACCTTTAAACTCCATTCAGGTTTCACTCGCCTGAGTTTCTGCTTGACTGGCTTGAATCCCTCTTTAATGGGAAGGCGATGAAGAACAATGTCAGTGGACAAACCCACCATGTCTTCATGAGACCATGCAAACACATCCTGGAATTGGGTTAATAGCGTAACCATGTCATTCCGTTGGTTTGGGGTAAGGTCTGAACCAATCTGGATTAACTTAGGGCTTTCTAAGGTTCCGAGATTGAAAGAAGTGGTTTGATCAAGGTTGGGTTTGGATTTGTCTTTGACCCATTCTTGAATTTCTAGAGGCACCTCAATGTCATCCTGTATATCCATCAAGGCTGAATTCATCTCTACATCAAAGGTACAATCCCTGTGCAGGAGAGGCATCGTATCCGCAAGTATAGGCACATCTAAATTTAGAGTCTTGAAACAAAATATGCTCTCACTTAGTATATATGAAATGTGTTGATCATACACAGTGTTAGCATATACTGGCAAAACAAACTGCTAATACTGTACATAAAAGTAAGCAGTTATTATATCTACAGGGCATAAAGAGTTTCTGCCTGCTTTACCCTTGACGACCAATGCAAGGAATGTTGTTCCAATTGGTAAGAGCAAAGTCTGGGTAGACCACAGTGATGGAGGGATTGTCATCATCCTCCCTGTCCTGAATGACAGCTATTACATCTGGGCAATCATTATCTGGGGTGTATCTGTTGGTATGTTCATCATGAACGATGATGCGTATACCGGACATCATCCGTATGACGTCTTGCTTGATTCTTCGTTCCTCTTCTTCCACTGTGGGATTTGGAACAAAGACTTCTTTCTCTTTCACCGGTACCGGCTTGGGAAATAACATAGCCATTACATTGGCTGGCACCTTTACGGGAGGTTGTGCGGACTCAAAGCTTGAAGGCGAAGCTAAATGCCGCATGGTTGAAGCTGAAGGAATATGCTAATGCTTATGAGGATTCCTATGACTAGAGCTGGCAGAATAGCCTAGTCCAGCTGTTCCAGTTTGCTTGGTTAAGCGAATAGGGTACTTAATACCCTGGCAATCTTTACCCAACCCTTGTCCCGGCTTATGACCCAACGACATCATTTCTTGAGTGGCCGACATCACCTCGACAGAAATCTTGGGTTCGGGCAATGGCGCTCCAATAGCATGGTATTGGGTATTGCTTATTTTCAAAGCATGAAAACTGACTGGTTCAACATCTGCATTGGCATTGATGAACGACATGTCCCCGTGTTGAGGACATTCTGGTTCAGCGTTGACTGTGACCAGGCTATTGTTGATAATGTATTTCAACTGTTGGTCAAGAGTGGAGGGACCTGCCCCAGCAATATGAATCAATGGTCATCCCAAGAGCAGGTTGTATCCCGAATCTATCTTGAGCATATGGAAGGATACGCAGAATGTATGAGGACCAATTTCGATTGGCAGCTCAATTACTCCGACCGAGTTACGGCGGGCTCCATCAAAAGCTTTGATGATAGTATGGCTACTCCGAATTCGGTTAAGATCGATATTCATCTTCACCAAGGTAGCGTATGGGCAGATATTTAGAGAGGAACCTCCATCTATTAAGACTCCAGCTACCATATACCCGGAGGACAAGATCGCAATGTGCAACGGCTTGCAATGACTGGTCCCTTCGGGTGGTATGTCATCATCAGTGAAGGAGATCACATTGTTGTTGAAAATGTGATCAACCAGATGTTGAAACTTTTCCATGTCCACTGATGTTGGGAGGTAGGCTTCTTCTAAAACCTTTAATAAGACTTTCCGGTGATTCTCGGAAGTTAGGACCAAGTCCAAAATTGATATTTGTTGTGGAGCTTCTTTTAAGCTTAAAACAACCGTAGCTTCATTATGACCCATAGCGCGAAGGAATTTTTCAATCTTTTCTGTGGGTATTTTCCCCTTGGATTTGATGGTAGGATTCATCACCCGTTGGGAGAGATACAGTGGATTTTCCTTCGACACTGCAACAGTTATATGTGAGGTGGATCCTTCCTCTTCTCCATAATTCCACGGAATTGTGTGCAAGCTAACAATAGGATATTGTGCTCTGCACGGCAAGTTGATTGGCTCGGGAGCGGCCACTTTTAAAGGATTGTTGCTTCCCTTGAGTTGAATTATTGGCGTTGTGAATGATTTGCTAACCCCATCAGTTTCAGTGGATATGACTGCTACCACACTCTTCCACTTAGTAGGACCTGAATTCTCACTTGCACGTAATACAATATCGTTGTCCGCTAGGCGCATGACACCACTGTCAATTAGATTCTGGATAAGGTGGCGGAGTGCCCAACATTCTTCGGTGCTGTGACCGCGAGATTGGGAGTGATATTGACATACTCCATCAGAATTATACCGTCCCGAACGGGGGTTGATTGGAGGTAGAAGGGAACTGATCCTTCCTTCATTGATTAACATATGGAGAATTTCCTCCGTAGGTTGGCCCAAATAGGTGAATTCCCTTTTGTTGGCGAAATCCCGACGGGTTTTGGCATTTGCTCTCTTCGTCACTTTGTCTTCCAGCATTTCCTTTTTTGAAAGTGACGAGGGAATATTCATTACCAGGGGTAAGAGGTTGGCATGCTCCTGGCTGATCAACTGACGTGTCACTTGATGCTGATAAGTCATTAGTTCCGCCAATTGCTCAATTTGTTTGCAGAGAGTTTTCATCCTTCGTTCCATTGTGAACTGGAACTTGGCATAATCCCATCTGTCATCACTGTCTTTGAGGGTCTGGGAAGATTCACAGCTGAAATTGGAATTCTGTCCATTACTCTAATTTATCATGTTGATCTCTTCTTCTTTGTGTTGAGGAAGAGGGTTGTCTTGAACATGAGGCTGATCGGGTTTGGTGACTACGATCTCCCTATTGTCTATCAGGTCCTGGATCTTGTGTTTCAAAGCCCAACAATCCTGAGTATTATGTCCAGGTGCCCCGACATGATAAACACATTTCCTAGCACCATTGAAACCCCGTCCATTAGGGTTGGCTGGTGGAAGAAGATGTATAATTTTCTTCTGTGTTGTCAAAAGATTCAAGATGTTCTCGAGGGAATCCCCTAAGGGTGTAAACACTCGAGGGCGTTTGACTTCTCCACCTTTTGGTATTGGAGGGTTTGTAGACTGTGCTGGAAAGGGAGTGTACTTTCTCCTTTGAATAGACATGTTCTGATTGCTTTTTTGCCCCTGTAGTTTCAGGGAAACATCTTCTTCTTTCTTTTTATGGACCCTCCGGGGGTTGTTCCCATAATTTCCAGATTGGATGTGATCAGCAACAGCTTTGAGTGCAGCTAGGTCTTGAATCTTTCCGGACTTCAATCCCATTTCAGCCATCTCCCCATGTTTGACCATTTCAGAAAATAGTTTGCCGATGCCGGCTAAAACTCTCTCATAGAAGGGAGCTTCTTGTATGTCTATGAAAGTCATGACCATTTCTGATTCGGTCATGGAAGGACTAACATGGGCAGCCATGTAACGCCCCAGAAAATTGGATTTTTGAGAATTAAATTTTTATTTTTATTAAATGAATTTAATTGATTATTTATGGATCAAGCTAATCGAAGGTCGTTCTATAACCTAGAAATGTCAGAACGTCGTAGGATTTTGGCAACGTGGTAGAATTAAAGTGTTTGAATTTTCAAGACGAAAATAAAAGCTTTCCGAGAAATTTTCCAAAAAATACTATTCACGCATTTCTGCTCGGGAATTATTTTTGAACTTCCGAGAAATACGTAATGATAGAATATCGATGTGAGATGGAATATCCAATAATATTTCAGTTATGAAAAACGTAATATTTTGCCTGTGGACTTAAAAACCTAACGTTTAAGGAAAATGATTTACGAGAAGGAAATGTAATGTGATTAATGAATTAAGCGATGATTGTATAATACGTAGGTATTGTACGTGGTAGAGAATACGAGTATGATACGAGATATTATACGAGTACGTATGAATGATGGTATATCGTATATGTTGAATAAATATACGAGGGGAATACGAGATGAATACGTGATTATACGTTATAAGGCTTTAAGCTCAATGTATTGAATTTATAGAATTGGTAGGATTTGTTAAGCATTATGTAAGCCCAATGTTTGTTTAATTACAAGCCCAAGGTAATTTAATGTGCAAGCCCAATGATTAAGTAAGTTAATTAAGCTAAGGCCCAAAGTAAATATCCAATGGGTTAAGAGTTGGTTTAAACCCATGAGGCAAACCATTGATGATCGAAATTAGGGAGAAAGTAAACTTAGAGGCTAAGTTAGTGTGGTGATCACACAAAGTGTTTATAAGTGATGACAAAGTAAACTTAAGGACTAAGTGTTGTGGGGAGCAAGTATACTTAATGATTAAGTAAGTGTGGTGACCAAGTGTTGTGATTAGCAACAGACTTAACGGCTAAGCAATGGATAACTTATGTGGTGAGCAAGTAAATGTGGGGAGCAAGTTTACTTGGTTGCTAAGCTTGGAATAGTAAGGAGGTGGAGTGGCTTAATGACCCTTATGCCCTAACCTAGGATATCCTATAAATAGAGAGCTTAAGCATTCATTTGTTGGTTATTAGTTTTTCATCCAACTTAAGTGGAGAGCTTATTTGGTAGAGAGAATAAGCACATATAAGTTATACTTCCTTTTGTGAGATTTTCATACAACAACTTATAGCTTAATGGCTTGAGAGAAAAAGCTATAGAAGCTTGAGTTCTTATTAAGCAAGAAGCAAGAAGAAGTTTAAGGTGTAGCAAGAGAACATCAAAGGGTAAGCCATCTTTAACCATGTTTCTCTTTCTCTCCCATTGTTAGAGAAAGGGGTATTGGTAGAACTAGCATGCTAAGGAAGGGTAAGAATGAATGGTTAATGGACTTAAGCTGTAATAAGTCATGAATAAGTCATTTCTACTTATGTAAGTTATGAACTTATGAAGATCTTATAAGAACTTGTCATTTGATAATGGTGATGAATTTAGTAGGAACTAATATGAATTTCCCATATGTTTTCTTATTAAGATGGTATGATAATAAGATGAAGCAAGGATGGGGGTTAGAAGTCTTGAACCATAATAAGTCATATGAAAAAAAGACATAAGTCATAAGAAATGGAAATATAAGTAGTTTATATTTTCATAAGTTAAAAATTCACCATGAACTAGTACTAACTTATCATGTTTATAAGTTAACAAAGCATGTATGGCAAGATGTTAGCATAATGGATTGAATCCAAGTGAAGTGGTTTAAAAATCTTAAGTAACGAAGTTTCGCCAGAATTTACACGATTAGACGACGATCGTCGAATTCGTGAAATTCTCAGAATAGAAGTCAAATTTTGATATTGAGCTTGGAAACATTGGTTTTCAATGGAGACAAGTCGTATTTGTCATTATAGAGTTGCGGACTCGAAAATGGCCGAATTCCGACTTAGAACGAAGAAACGAGCGTTGAACGTTCGCGAACGTTTACCGTTTTCGTTGAAAATGGACTGATAGGTGAATTTTTAGCAAACAAAGTCGAATAGATAAAATTCTTGTATGAACACGTAGAGTATGTGATTTGTGAACCGTAGGCTCTTGAACGAGCCAATTCGAACTTATAACGAAGAAGTTATGAGGCCGGGAATCTCATTAAGTCAAAAATCTGTCCAAAGTGTCTGGTGCACAGAGCTGGCACCGCAGCGCCAGCACAAGGCAAATAATCCCGCGCCGCAGCGCCAAAGTGGCCATCAGCCCCTGGAGAGTCACGCCGCAGCGCAGCATATAACACAGAGACTCGTGCTGCGGCGTCGAGTCCGGATTTTGAGCAATAAGTGGTGACGCCGCAGCGCGGCATCAAGTGCAATAGCCGGCGCTGCAGCGCCAGTCTTAAAAGCTAGACAATAAAGAAATGTTTACAAGGAGAAGATGAAGGGAAATTGTTGAGTAACGAACTAATGAACTTAATTAAACATTATCAAGTCATAATTGAACCTCAAGTATGATCACTTAGGGTTAAAAGAAAGTCAATTGAAGATGAACGCAAATGATATTCAATGTTAAACACTTCACCAATGGCGATCGAGTTTCGATTAATAACGTACGGACGTTAGTAAGCCGTGAGGAAAGATAATTAACTCGAACCGAGTTGTATTAATATAATAATTTCACTTAAGTATAAGAGAACGAAGTTAGTAAGAATGATGTAAAAGAATGACGGAAAGCCAGAACCCATAATAACAAATCTAATACGGGATTAAATTGAGAAGTAGGGTAAGATTCTTTAGGAACTATGTATGTTCATTCATGACCTAATGTGGTATGTTATGTGATTATGTATTGTAGAGACTGTAAAGACTCAAAGGAAACGTAATTATACTGTAGCAGACACTGAAGGCAAGTTTTTCTTAAACGCTTGTCTAACCTTCGTGTTAGCCAGGTTTTCTCAAATGATTCAAGTTATGAGATGCATGTATGGTTTTAAAGAAAGAGTCGATGCCCGTTTTAACTCGGCTAGACTAATCTTGATAAGTTGATTGATTTATTTACAAGTCTTTCAATATAGAATTGCTAACGCTATCCTATGCCAACTCTTTGGTACGGATACAAGGTAAGCTTGAATATGTATAAACAAATGTATTTTCATCGAGTATTCGATGGGCACGTGAGGTTGCCACAACTTAAATGTACACACGTTTAATGGATGTAGTGTTGATCAACATAGAGTACTATAGGCTGATCACCTAGAAGTGCTCGTAAGATATGCCGGACTTACGGACTTCGTGCCGGGTTGTCCTTTTCAACGAAATTATAAGACGTTCACGTCTTGAACCAGAATTGTTGAATTGATGAATATTGTTATTGTAAAATGTTTTGAAGGAAAAGGAAAGCTATTTTGAATTATTAATAGTACTTCGTAACTATCATCCAGTTATTGAAGATATACGATTCCTATGTTTCAAGTGTGACGAACGAGAATTTTGTAATTTATTTTAATATTTATTAAATTAAATAAATATTTTTCGATGATTTAATTATTGGATTAAATAATTAATTGATGCAATTATGTTAGATTAATTTTATTATATGTGTTACATTTATTAAATTAATGTAGAGAATTTTTATTATCAAAGTATGTGATTATGTGAGCTTATTGTATTAAAAAAATATTTAATAAGCATATTGGTATTTTAATTAATTTAATTATTAATTAGAGATTTAATAAATTGACATTATTTATTAATGAGATATTAATTATATGACTATGTGAATTTATAAGAAGTTATTATATTTTATTTATATTAAATTAAATAAGATATATGGATTATTGTGCAAGTGGATGTGACATTAATTAAAACTATATATTGTAAAAGTTTTATTAAATTAATGGGTTTTGTAAATATTAAACTAGCCAAACGTGGCCTTAGAGGGAGTTATGGCCAGTTAACCCATGATGGGCAACTGACCATGATGTGCGTCAGTTTTCTCCCTTATTATCTTACGTCTTTTATATCTTCCTTATTATTTCCTAAGTCTTTAGAGTTCACAGAGAGAAAGATTGAGAAATTTGAGAGAAAAGTTTGAGTGTATAATTATCAATTACTTGTGAAAGAATCACCACTGATCATCTCTTCCATTAATTATACTCTGGGTAATTCTCCTTCCCAATTCTTATTTTACGTATTTTAGTTTTCTAGAAAATGGCTTTCAAAACCTCTGTTATGTATCTGTAATTGAGAAATTGTGCTATTATATGGATATATGTGATAGTAAGAATAGCATAACATGTTTTATATATATTTTACATGATTCCATATCATCAGTTTCATGAAAAAACATCGTATATGATTTCTACAAAATTACAGAGTTTGGGTTTTGGCCTTAAGGCCTTATACGTGATTTAAGTATGTCAAACATAAATGTTTTCGTAAAATTTACACCCTTATATTATTATGCATGTTGATACGAAGAGACCAAAGTTTAAATAAACGGATTCGGTGTTATAACGAATCCGTAGTGACAATTTTCATGTTTAATTTTCTAAACCTTCATGAACATCAAAGTCAGTGAAATTTTATGCTTTAAACCTATTATTAAGTGTTTAAATTGGTTAATGTCAGTATATATATGTTGGGTTATGATTATACATGAAATATAACATGTGGGCATGTCTAAATTCGTGTTATAATATTTTAAATCGGAGTTTTTGGCTGTGTTCTGCAATTTTCGCAAATTGCAGAATAATTTCTGGCTCGCCGCGCCGCGGCGCCAGTCTCAAGCCTGAAGTCCCGCGCCGCAGCGCCAGGTCTCGAGCCGCAGCGCCATGGCGCCAATGCGCCAAGAGTCCGGCCGCAGCGCGATCGCGCCGCAGCGCGAAGCCTTAGTACAACAGTGGCGCCGCAGCGCCACTCTCCAGAAATTTCCGAAATGTATTTTTTTTAAATGTCTAAGTCTAACAACGTGTTAGTAAATTTATGTGATGAACATGTAAACATGTTAGAGGTATAATGTGATGATAAAATAGTTGTTTAACATGTAAATAACATAATTACATGTGGATTGAATTATTGAATACATAATTAGATTATTATTCATGAAGTGATATTATGTGACAATAAATGTGATAAATTGACTAAGTATAGTCAATAATTAAAGTAGACAAAGAGAATGAGTTTATAATGATTTAGTTAAGTTATAATTAACTGGTATTGTGAATGTGAATGGTATGTAGGATTAAATTCAAAGAATGAGTTTAGTTAAAGTATAATCTACGCACGAGGTAAGTTTCCTAACCCTACTTGTCATTATTGTTCAAGTTTATTATTATCTTGAATAAATTATCATTACTATTATTCAAGTTCAAATATGATATTAAAGATTTATTATCTTTTTAAAGCATGATTCAGTTATATAATAATTGTCCTATTGTATACTTTTGAGATTATTATTCAAATCGAATATCAATTATTGTTGAACCTTACTAGACTAGTGAACCTTATTGATTCAACTAGTCCATAGTTGATGAGCGTTCTAAATTTCAGAACCCTTGATGAATTATCCAAACCAAACTTCCTTTGGTGCGGACTCGAATGTCAAACTGAGATGAATAACCCTGCAAAGGGATTCACTTATGCGTTAGCGTTAAGATATTGTGCACAGTATGGTACTAAGGGCTGATCCACCTAAGTACGAGAAGAAGGTCCATAGTCTTATGACTGTTAAAGGTTTCAAGTATAACCCTTGTTAACCTAGGACATAGTTCAAGGTCTTATGACCCTCAGAATTCTTTTGATTCTTGCTATTTATTCTTGATTCAAAAGTTGAGCTTCCATTCAGATGTCTTTGATTATTCGCATGTTATTATACTGTTGTTTCATTATTATACTTATGGGCAATAGTGCTCACTCTTGCTTAATAATAACATTGCAGTTAAGAATGAAAGAAGTGATGAACCTTCCACTAGTAAAGGCAAGGGCAAAGTTAGCAAGTGATGAAGACTTGTTATTTATTTGATGATGTAATTATGTTTAGACTTGATTTAATGATGTTATAAGACTTATTTGTTTATGATTCCGCATAGATTTTTTAAGGTTAGTTTAACCTGGGATTTTATTATTATTATTCAGATGTTGTAATCCTTATGGGGAAGACTTTTATTATATCTATTGCATGGTTTGCATTTATTATGGGTAGATAGATAGATGATATTTGTACAGTAAACACCAAATCCCGAGGAATCGAAGTACCCGGATTTGGGGGTGTCATAAGTTGGTATCAGAGCCAGGTTATGAACCTTAGGTGGGGGGAACAACCTTAGGTAGTAGCCTTATAGAAGAAGATAGTAGTTGAAAACTCTTATTGAGTTCTAAGAGATGAATTTTTGTAATTCGTTGAAGATAATAAAATACATTATGTGTTTATGTGATAAAGTATGCGTTAGATAGTACGACTTAGTAACTAAAACTTAAAAATTTTGTTGTCAGGATGTCGAATGTTGGAGAAGCTAGACAAGCTGGGGAGGAAGAACCCCGAGTACCTATAGTACCTACTGAGGAGGAACCCCGAGACATTCATGTCGTTAGGGAGCAGCTGGTGCAGAGGGTATCATCTCCATTGATCATCATTGTTGGTCAAGAGTATGAACCTGAGACTTATCCTGAGGAGGATTCTGAGGAGGAGTTTGATGAAGAAGAGGAAGAAGAGGAGTTACCATGGTATACCGTTGATGCTGAGATGTATGACACGTTATACGACCGTAATATAGAGTCACAAGACGAGGTTCGGGATTTGACGGAGCAAGCGACTGTTCAACAGAGTACTTTCGAGCAGAATGAGAGGAAGATTTCGACTCTTCACTCATGACTGGCAAATGTAGAATGGGATTTGGTCCATGAGAAGGGTCAAATCGAGGATAAGACCGAGGAGATAGAGAAGTTGAAGAAGGAACTTAAGGAAACCTCCGAAAGGCTGAACTTAGCAGAGGAGGGATGGGTAAGAGAATCACGTCGAGCTGATCGTGCAGAAGATGATAGTCGTGCAAAGAAGGCAAATCTTGAAGGGACATACTCTACACTTAATCATGCAATGGATGAGGCCCAAGATCGAGTTTTGAGGTACCCCATCCAGTTCGAAGGACTTCCATCGTATATGCTGGATCGCAGGACGATATCTCGTATCATGAACGAGGAGCATGGCAAGGCTATTGAGCACCTTGATAGGCAGGATTAGAATCCGTTTAATTATGTGAAAGACTTAGTTAGTCTTTAGATGTAAATTCTGACGTGTTTATGAACAAAAGAATATTTGAATGTTTTAAATCCTGTGGATTCTTTATTCCAGGATAGATGATGTAAATAGCAGTTATGCTATCGTTTTTTGTTAAAACTTTTTATTTGAATGCAAATATATTAAGTTGTTTGAGACGATGTGTTAAATGAGTATGTTAGATTGTTAAGTAATGCCTTAACTATTTAGGGAAATAAATAAAGTTCTAATAAGCGTTTATTTAACAAAAAAATGCCGCCAAGAAGAAGACAACAACGTCAACCGGCTCAAGAAGAGTCAACCAATAATAACAATAATGCCAACGCTAATTCCGTGCAGCAGTTGGTTAACTTACTGACTGGAGCCATGAATAATCAACAGCAAGCTATACCAAACACAACGTTTAAAGACTTCAAGGCGGTGGGACCGCCAGAGTTCAAAGGTTCCAGGAACCCAATCGAGGCTCAAACGTGTGTTATGGAAATGGAGAAGGTTTTCGACGTTGCTAGGGTTCGAGAAGATCAGAAGACCGCTTTTGCAACATTTATGCTGAAGTTTGAGGCTAGCTACTGGCGGCAAGCAAACAAAATACGAGGAGGTGAAGGTGTAATTATGTGGGAAAGATTTAAAGAAATATTCTTCGAAATGTATTTCCCGACTAGTTCGTAGGATCAGATGGAGGTTCAATTTCTGTAACTAAAGCAGGGAAACATGAGCGTACCTGACTACGCGGATAAATTCGATGAGTTGGCAAGGTTTGCCCCATACCAAGTACATACTGACCAGAGAAAGGCCAGAAGATTCGAACAAGGACTAAAGCCTTGGATTTATAGTAAGGTATCAATGTTTCAGATAAACACATTTGCCGGAGTATTGGAAAAGGCCATCCTCGCTGAAGGAGGAAGTGATGCGGTGACCAAGTACAACCAAGATCAAAAGAAGAAGAAGAGTGAAGGTGAAATTAATAACAAGGCCAGTGGAAGTGTCACGGGAGGTGGAAATTTCAATCAGAAGAAAAGGTGGAACGATAACTCTTCATCGGGGAATCAACAAGGGTCTCAGAAGAAAAGAATCGAAGCATGCCCGACCTGCGGGAAAGCCCATCTGGGAGTTTGTATGAAAGGAAAGAGAGTGTGCTACAATTGTGGTCAGAAAGGCCACATAGCACCAAACTGTCCAAACCCAAAGAAGGGTGCTTGTTTTACTTGTGGTTCAAAGGACCATCTGGCAAGAGACTGTCCCAAGAAGGGATCGAGAGGGTCAGGACAAGGAGGAAACCGGGGAAATAATAGTGGAAATACCTTAACCATAACCGGACCACCTACAACAAACCGACCAACCGCTAGAACTTTCAATATGACGGTGCAGGATGCAATCCAGTCTCGTGAAGTGGTGTCAGGTATCATTCCGATCAATAAAATTAATGCTTATGTTTTATTTGATTCGGGTGCTACATGTTCCTTTATATCCGCTGATTTTGCCAAGAATTTAGATTTACCTAAGACTGAATTGGATTACCCCATGAACATAGAAATTGCGAATAGAGAAATAATCCCTGTTAAGTACGTATATAAGAACTGTAGAGTGGATAGTAAGGGAAATATCATGAATGTAGATCTTATCCCTATTCGACTTGGGGAATTCGACGTTATATTGGGAATAGATTGGTTATTCAATTACGGTGCTGTAATTGATTGCCAAAAGAAGAGTATTAACCTTATGACTCCGTCAAAGGTTGTGTTTTATGGTAGCAAGTCGCCTAGATAAGCGAGTTGTCTGACGATGATGCAGGCCAGGAAATTATTAAGGCAAGGCTGTGTAGGATACTTAGCTTACATAGTCGATAGTCAAAAGGAGAATCCTAAGGTAGAAGAGATACCGATTGTGAGGGATTTCGTCGACGTATTTCCAGACGATTTACCAGGACTTCCACCGGATAGAGAAGTAGATTTTGTGATCGATTTGGCGCCCGGAACCGCTCCAATATCGAAGGCACCATACCGTATGGCACCAGTAGAGATGAAAGAATTAATGGTGCAATTACAAGAATTGCTGGACAAGAAGTACATTCAACCGAGTGTGTCGCCGTGGGGAGTGAACAAGAAAGACGGATCGATGCGGCTCTGCATTGACTACAGAGAACTGAATAAGGCCACGATTAAGAATAGATATCCATTACTAAGGATCGATGATCTGTTCGACCAGTTGAAGGGGGAAAGATACTTTTCTAAGATTGACTTGAAGAGTGGTTATCATCAACTGAGGGTGAGGCCAGAGGATGTACCAAAGACAGCGTTCAGGACGCGATATGGTCACTACGAATTTTTAGTAATGTCGTTTGGTCTAAAGAATGCTCCTGCAGCATTTATGGGACTAATGAATGGTGCGTTCAAGCCATTTTTGGACAAATTCGTAGTTGTATTTATAGATGACATTTTGGTTTATTCCAAAACCAAAGAAGAACAAGAAGAACATTTGAGATTAATGTTGGAAGTATTGAGGAGGGAAAAGTTGTATGCCAAGTTTTTGAAATGCGAATTTTGGATTGAACGAGTACAATTTCTTGGGCACGTGATCGATAAAAACGGAATTTCGGTAGATCCATCCAAAGTCGAAGTCGTGATTAGCTGGGATCAGCCGAGAATGCCGTCAGAAGTACAAAGTTTTCTTGGATTGGCAGGATATTATAGAAGATTCATACAAGACTTTTCCAAGATCGCCACTCCGTTAACGAATTTAACTCGAAAAGCTGTGAAATTTGTTTGGACGTATAAGTGTGAGGAAAGTTTTCAAGAACTAAAGAAGAGATTGAGTACGGCACCTGTGTTATCCCTTCCGGATGATACAGGAAATTTTGTTATTTTTAGCGATGCGTCGCATAAAGGACTTGGCTGCGTGCTTATGCAAAACGACAAAGTCATTGCGTATGCATCACGGCAGTTGAAGGATTACGAAAAGGGATACCCAACCCATGACTTGGAGTTAGCTGCAGTTGTTTTTGCTTTAAAAATTTGGAGGCACTATCTCTACGGGGAGAAGTGTGAAATATATACAGACCACAAGAGTCTGAAATATATTTTTACACAAAAGGATTTGAATATGCGTCAAAGAAGATGGTTGGAATTAATCAAGGATTACGACTGTGAGATTTTATATCATCCGGGCAAGGCAAATGTGGTTGCCGACGCCTTAAGTAGAAAGGGTCGTGAGAAATTAATGATGTTGACTGCTCAGGAGGAGCTAATTGCAAAAATGGAGAAACTAGAGTTGGAAGTGAAGTATCCTATGGAGATTGATGAGAAAATATTTCAGATGCAATCTGGTACAACCCTACTGGATAAAGTTAAGGAGGCTCAGCTTCAAGACGAAGAATATAAAAAGGTGACAAAGAAGATATCTGAAGGAACCGAACCACGATTTAAGATGGATAAGGAAGAGATACTGAGATTTAAGAGTAGAATTTGGGTACCGCCAGTGCAAAAAATTAAGGAGGAAATTTTGAGCGAGGCTCATAGTTCACGTTATTCGATTCACCCTGGTAGTACCAAGATGTATCAAGATCTTCGACAACATTTCTGGTGGCCGAATTTGAAACGTGATGTTACAGAATGTGTTGCCAAGGGTCTGACCTGTCAGAAAGTGAAAGCGGAACATCAGAGACCGAGTAGATTGCTACAACCGTTAGAGATCCCAGAATGGAAATGGGAACATATTACAATGGACTTCGTGGTTGGCCTTCCGACGACTCTGAAAGGCTATGACGCAGTATGGTTTATCGTTAACCGACTGACGAAATCTGCACACTTCCTTCCTATCAAAATCAGATTCAAATTAGATCAGTTATCGAGGCTATACGTAAAAGAGATTATTTCGAGGCACGAAGTTCCGATATCAATTGTTTCAGATAGGGATCCGCGCTTCACATCAAATTTCTGGAAACGTCTTCAGGAATGCATGGGTATGCAATTGCGAATGAGTACAGCTTATCACCCTCAAACAGACGGACAGAGCGAACGAACGATTCAAACATTAGAAGATATGCTAAGAGCCTGTGTGATGGACTTTAAAGGAAATTAGGATGATCACCTACCGTTAGTAGAGTTTAGCTACAACAACAGTTACCACGCTAGTATTGGCATGCCACCTTACGAAGCGTTATACGGCAGAAAGTGCAGAACTCCGCTTTACTGGGATGAAGTTGGTGAAAGACAATTACTAGGGGCAGAATTGGTACAGCAGACGGCAGAAATAGTCAAAGTGATTCGAGCACGATTGGTAGCAGCTCAAGATCGACAGAAGAAATACGCTGATCCACATCGTAAAAATATCGAGTTTGAATCAGGTAGTTATGTTTTCTTAAAGGTCTCTCCCTGGAAGGGGAAGATCAGGTTCGGAAAGAAAGGGAAATTGAGCCCAAGATTTATTGGACCCTTTGAAGTACTGAGAAGAATCGGAGAAGTTGCGTACGAGGTAGCCTTACCTCCAGCACTCGAGAATGTCCACAACGTCTTCCATGTTTCTGTGTTACAACCCTACAAAGCCGATTACAAGCATGTCATTGAATACGAACCCCTGCATTTTGAGAAAGTCTTACGAAGAAATTCCTGTCCAAATTGTTGACCAAAAAGAACAAGTTCTCAGAAATAAAGTTATACCTTCTGTTAAGGTAATTTGGAGGAACCACAACGCTAAAGAAGCTACGTAGGAACTCGAAGAGAACATGATGAAGAATTACCCTCAATTATTTACTTAATTATGTGTAAGCGATTCTGGGGACATAATCTTTGTAAGGGGGGGGGGGGAGAATGTAACGGGTCAAATTTATTGAGCTGTGATCTGGGGACATAATTCTTTTAAGGGGGGAAAGATGTGACGAACGAGAATTTTATAATTTATTTTAATATTTATTGAATTAAATAAATATTTTTTGATGATTTAATTATTGGATTAAATAATTAATTGATGCAATTATGTTAGATTAATTTAATTATATGTGTTACATTTATTAAATTAATGTAGAGAATTTTTATTATCAAAGTATGTGATTATGTGAGCTTATTGTATTAAAAGAAATATTTAAAAGCATATTGGTATTTTAATAATTAATTATTAATTAGAGAATTATTAATAAAGATTTAATAAATTGACATTATTTATTAATGAGATATTAATTTATATGACTATGTGAATTTATAAGAAGTTATTATATTTTTATTTATATTAAATTAAATAAGATATATGAATTATTGTGCAAGTGGATGTGACATTAATTAAAACTATATTGTAAAAGTTTTATTAAATTAATGGGTTTTGTTAATATTAAACTAGCCAAACGTGGCCTTAGAGGGAGTTATGGCCAGTTAACCCATGATGGGCAACTGACCATGATGCGCGTCAGTTTTCTCCCTTATTATCTTACGTCTTTTATTTCTTCCTTATAATTTCCTAAGTCTTTAGAGTTCACAGAGAGAAAGATTGAGAAATTTGGGAGAAAAGTTTGAGTGTATAATTATCAATTACTTGTGAAAGAATCACCACTGATCATCTCTTCCATTAATTATACTCTGGGTAATTCTCCTTCCCAATTCTTATTTTAAGTATTTTAGGTTTCTAGAAAATGGCTTTCAAAACCTCTGTTATGTATCTGTAATTGAGCAATTGTGCTATTATATGGATAAATGTGATAGTAAGAATAAATTAGCATAACATGTATTTATATATTTTTTACATGATTCCATATCATCAGTTTCATGAAAATACTTCGTATATTATTTCTACAAAATTACAGAGTTTGGGTTTTGGCCTTAAGGCCTTATACGTGATTTTAGTATGTCAAACATAAATGTTTTCATAAAATTTACACCCTTATATTATTATGCATGTTGATACGAAGAGACTAAAGTTTAAATAAACGGATTCGGTGTTATAACGAATCCGTAGTGACAATTTTCATGTTTTATTTTCTAAACCTTCATGAACATCAAAGTCAGTGAAATTTTATTTTATGCTTTAAATTAAACTATTAAGTGTTTTAATTGGTTAATGTCAGTATATATATGTTGGGTTATGATTATACATGAAATATAACATGTGGGCATGTCAAAATTCGTGTTATAATATTTTTAAATCGGAGTTTTTGGCTGTGTTCTGCAATTTTCGCGAATTGCAGAACAATTTCTGGCTCGGCCGCGCCGCGGCGCCAGTCTCAAGCCTGAAGTCCCACGCCGCAGCGCCACCGCGCCGCAGCGCCGCAGCGCCAGGTCTCGAGCCCCAGCGCCAAGAGTCCGGCCGCAGCGCCATAGCGCCGCAGCGCGAAGCCTTAGTACAACAGTGGCGCCGCATCGCCACTCTCCAGAAATTTCAGAAATGTATTTTTTTTTAAATGTCTAAGTCTAACAACGTGTTAGTAAATTTATGTGATGAACATGTAAACATGTTAGAGGTATAATGTGATGATAAAATAGTTGTTTAACATGTAAATAACATAATTACATGTGGATTGAATTATTGAATACATAATTAGATTATTATTCATGAAGTGATATTATGTGACAATAAATGTGATAAATTGACTAAGTATAGTCAATAAATAAAGTAGACAAAGAGAATGAGTTTATAATGATTTAGTTAAGTTATAATTAAACTGGTATTGTGAATGTGAATGGTATGTAGGATAAAATTCAAAGAACGAGTTTAGGTTAAAGTATAATCTACGCACGAGGCAAGTTTCCTAACCCTACTTGTCATTATTGTTCAAGTTTATTATTATCTTGAATAAATTATCATTACTATTATTCAAGTTCAACTATGATATTAAAGATTTATTATCTTTTCAAAGCATGATTCAGTTATACAATAATTGTCCTATTGTATACTTTTGAGATTATTATTCAAATCGAATATCAATTATTGTTGAACCTTATTAGACTAGTGAACCTTATTGATTCAACTAGTCCATAGTTGATAAGCGTTCTAAATTTCAGGACCCTTGATGAATTATCCAAACCAAACTTCCTTTGGTGCGGACTCGAATGTTAAACTGAGATGAACAATCCTGCAAAGGGATTCACTTATGCGTTAGCGTTAAGATATTGTGCACAGTATGGTACTAAGGGCTGATCCCCCTAAGTACGAGAAGAAGGTCCATAGTCTTATGACTGTTAAAGGTTTCAAGTATAACCCTTGTTAACCTAGGACATAGTTCAAGGTCTTATGACCCTCAGAATTCTTTTGATTCTTGCTATTTATTCTTGATTCAAAGTTGAGCTTCCATTCAGATGTCTTTGATTATTCGGCATGTTATTATATACTGTTGTTTCATTATTATACTTGTGGGCGATAGTGCTCACATCTTGCTTAATAATAACATTGCAGTTAAGAATGAAAGAAGTGATGAACCTTCCACTAGTAAAGGCAAGGGCAAAATAGCAAGTGAAGAGGCTTGTTATTTATTTGATGATGTAATTATGTTTAGACTTGATTTAATGATGTTGTAAAACTTATTTGTTTATGATTCCGCACAGATGTTTTAAGGTTAGTTTAACCTGGGATTTTATTATTATTATTATTCAGATGTTGTAATCCTTATGGGGAAGACTTTTATTCTATCTATTTCATGGTTTGCATTTATTATGGGTAGATAGATAGATGATATTTGTATAGTGAACATCCAAATCCCGTGGAATCGAAGTACCCGGATTTGGGGGTGTCACATCAAGCATGCTTTTAAAAATGAAATTGTTGTACTTGTTGAGCTTGATATGCTCACACTTGCTTGAACCATATGATTGAAGCTTAGACGATATGACCAAAGGATTCGACAAGGATAAAGAGATGGCTAAAGTGAACGTGTAGATCGCCTATGTAATAGTATAGGTTTGTAATGATAATATTTGATATTATGACAAGAACAAATGTAATGGTTATAAAGAACCTGGGGAATGGTAGTATTATTTTGGAATATATATAAGACATATTCGTTCTTTTGAGGCATTTCAATTGAATGTTTGGGTGAACTGTAGTACCGTGGAGCACCATCTGTCGGGTTGAAAGAGACCCAGATTTGGGGGCGTCACAAGCCAGGCGTCTCCACCTTTGAGCATACACTCTGAAAGACTTGTTAGACTGTTTCTTGATCTTGGTAATTTGATGCCGATCAGGAGCCATCTGAGTTTGAAAGCTGTATTGGGTGAGGAAAGCATATGCTAGCTCTTCCCAGCTAAGGATTTTGGAGTTGTCTAATCTTGTGTACCACGAACGGGCTTCTCCAGTTAGACTCTTTTGGAATAATTGCATTCTTAGCTTTTCGTCCTCTGCATAAGATCCAAGTTCTCCAATAAATACTTTTAAATGTGTGTAAGGATCTCCTAACCCATCATATTTTTCAAAGTTAGGAGTTTTAAATTTTTCTGGATAATGAACACCAGGAAAAATATACAGATCAACATATGAAACACTCCCGTGTGTTCCAATTCCTTTGATAGCGCGAAGGGTCTCTTCCATTTGGAGGACTTTCTTTTTGATGTCACCAGTGTCTAGCTCTCCATTGAGATGGGCAGCATCATGAGTTTTGTTGGTCGTATCCAACTGTAGTTCAGGTATGGTAATGACCGAGATTCCTCCTTGTGTGGAGGATTCAGCATGTACGGGTATTTTCTGACCCTGTGTAGACTGGTGTAATTCTTTGAGTAGAATAGCCAAATCTGTAATTTGTTTGGTTAATCCATCGAATTCTTTGCGAGAAACTGGATTAAGTTTAGTCTGGTCGGATGACGACATGATTGACTGTAGGCCTATTGTCTTTTTGGACTTTGACCGGGTAGTAGGTCCGATTGATTCCCTGCGAAAGACTCGCATAGTTTAGTCTTTAGGGGATGTATATATAACATGCTATGTGATGTGTCCATTTTAGGAAGTTTTATCCTGCAAAATGGATGTCAGCTGTTTGTAGTATGTTAATTAAAATATGTATGTGTACACATTTCTTCATATTTCCCATTACATGGAGATAGATATGGAATGTAATTACAAGCAATTTGTAATGAGAGCATGAAGAGACTTTCCTCCGTTTTGGGTTTATAAGAGGCTGACCTATCTTAGGTTACTCTCGCGGCTTTTTGGCGTGAAGGTTCCCAAATCATCGCAATCTACTTGAAGGGAAGTTAATCCGGTCTTTCAATTGGAGCGAATTTGGGTGGTGCCTTTCTTGAGCCTCAGAGAATTAGTCTTCTCACGAGTCCAGTAATCAAACACCGACGAGATAGCCTCCTGGTGGAGGGACCACACAACATACATTCACATACATCGCGTCTCACCGTATGAAAAATGATGACATGTGCGAAGCACTAATATCATAAGCAGTTTATGGTGCGAAGCACTAACATCACAAGCAGTTATGGTGCGAAGCACTAACATCACAAGCAGTTATGGTGCGAAGCACTAAGTGCAATAAGGAAATGCATTCGTACACATTCATCAAATGTAAATGCAACATCCATACACAAGCAGATAACAATTTTGAAAAGATTGTAATAGCGGCTTAAGTCCTCTTACTGGAGTCCCCAGCAGAGTCACCACCTGTCGACGTCGGGATTTTTGGATGTCCCTTTCCGTTACTTGTTCTTTGGTGTTCTCATTTTAGGTGAGATTTGTTTGAAAAAACAAGTGAAAAAGGTCCGGCATGTATAATGTCGATGATGGGACTGTTAAGAGTCGCACGTTAGTTTTTTAAATGGTTGTACCAACACAACAGAGAAAATGTTTGCACCTTAACCCAGTGATGTGACACTGCTATATGGGTCGGTGAAACTGAGATTCGTTTAGGGTCCGGGGACTTGGTTATGGGGGGGGGGAAGGTGTTAGGCACCCCCTGACATCAGTGTTACCACGGTGACCGCCTCTTTTCAAGAAACTATTATCTGAATGTGTGTGTGTGTGGGTCAATGTGCTGTTTATTTGGAAGTAGTGCGAGGCCTCGTTCGCACCTATATACACAGGGTTTGAATTTATGTAAAATTTCAATTATAAGCAAGATATGGCAGTAATGTTTTATAAAAGAGGTTTTTTAAACCCTGATGCTCAATAGTAATTGAGACCTTTTACACTCCCATTTTATTAAGTGTGCGGCTTGGTTGATTTTATTTAACAGATGCGAGGCATCTGTACGAAAATAATGTACATAATAATGCCGATTTCCCCATGGGTTTGAAAACCATCTAAGGAAATTCAGACACCACAGAATAATTTATAAGCTGCTTTCAGTTGAAAATGTCCATCATGGGAACCGAATCTAGATCTAATGGGCTGAATCTATGATCACATGATTCCTAGGCGCACAGAATACCGCAATTTGTATGAAAGCAGTAAACAGATATATATATATATATATATATATATATATAAAAGCTGTAAATATATATATACATACATGATCGCCAACCACGAAGCACCTCCATGGGGGATCAGAAATGTAAATAAAGCTGTTAAAAGCTATCAACCGCCACGGAGGAAACTCCAGGCGGGACAAAACGTAAATAAAGCTGTAAATACGGTCAACCACCACAAAGGAAACTCTAGGCAGGACAAAAATGTAAATAAAGCTGTACAAAGCGATCAACTGCCACGAAGTAAACTCTAGGCAGGATATAACGTAAAGAAAGCTGTAAAAGCGATCAACCAACACGGAGTAAACTCCAGGTGGGACGATATATATATATATATATATATATATATATATATATATATATATATATATATATATATATATATATATATATATAAACTGTGGTCGAACTCTGTTCGATGATCTTGGATTTTACATATATATATATATATATATATATATAAAAGCAATAAACGCACCAGACCGAAGTCTAGGCTCATCGAACAAAGTTGGACAAACAGTTAACATATATAAATGTGTGTGTATATATATATATATATATATATATATATATATATATATATATATATATATATATATATATATATATATATAAGTAAACGCTCCAGACCAAAATCTAGGCTCATCGAACAAAGTTCGACACACAATTAATATATATAAATATATATATATATATATATATATATATATATATATATATATAATATTATATATATATATATATTTTAAGCGAGTAAACGCTCCAGACCGAAGTCTAGGCTCAATCGAGGCATAACTCGATAATGTTTCTCAATATATATATATATTATATATATATATATATATATATAAATAATATAAATATACAGATTGAAATAAAACCACGGACCGAAGTCCGGGCAAAAGCAAGCAGCACGACTCTCAACGTGTAGAAGGGTGTGTGCAGAGATGAAGATAAAGACTCTAAAGTGTGTGAGAAGGCTTACAACTGACTGCTAAAGAAGGCCTTTATATCTTTAGAGTGGGTAAACACAGACTTTTGTAGGTACAAAAGGGCCATATATGAGCTCACAGGTGTTTAAAAGGGAAAAGTACACTGCGTGGGGTGAGTGCAGAGCAAATTGGGCAGGGCTTCCTCGCATTTTTCTCTTGCAAAATGGGCAGCCCAAGCCCTCTATTTATAGGCAATTTAGCCGCAGGTGTACCTGCGGCTGAGCCTCAGGTGTACCAGAGGCAACCTGGGTGGGCCCGGGTTTTTCGGGTCGGGTTGTGTGAGAACCCAAGTAAGGGTTTGGTTTTAAGAAATTCCGAGGACGTAATTTTTATAAGGAGAGAAGAATGTAACAACCCGGAATTTTGGATTATCCAGAATTTAGGTTTAAAGAATTAGTTATTAATAAAAGGAAATTTTATTAATACTATTTCGTGCTATGTGTTTATTAATCGTTCTATAACCTAGAATGATTATAAGTCAGGAGTATTCTGACTACGAGCTAGATTGAACGAGTAAGAATTTTCAAGACGAAAATAAAATTTTTCCGGAGACAAAATATTTTTGGGGAAAAAGACGAAATAGGTACTATTCACCCGACGAAACCTAAGGGTTAGGATTTGAATAACCTAAGCCTTTTCGAGAGTTCGGTATGTCGAAATGACATTCCGTCGAAAGATTTGAAGATAATATATCGTGAAAAGTTAAGTAAGCCGATAAAAGTTTTTCTCGAAAAACGTGCAGAAATCTGACGAAATAAAAATGACGAAAAGTACTGCTGTGTACTTTTCATTCGTTTAGCTACGTTAGGGTAAAACGTGAAGGAAAATGCTTAACGTCGAAAAGTATTTTTCAGTTTTTCAAAGATCCGAAGAATACGTAATAATTAGTCGGTAAAGGAAAGACGAAATATCCAAAAATATTTGGATTCCGAGAATCGCAGTTTTTGAACAATCGGACGAATTTCGAATCATCGAAGCATGAAGCTTCCAAGGGAAGCTAGCAAAGGAGGTGGGACGGCCACTTGGCCACCAAGTAAACTTGGTGGCTAAGTTATGAATAGTAAAGAGGTTAGGGTGGCGAAAAGACTAAAATGCCCCTAACCTTGGTTTTCTATAAATAGAAAGCTTAAGCTCATTCGTTTTGGATTTTGAAAATCCTACAACATTGAGGGGGAGAGAGAGGGTTCGGATGGGAGGAGAAGGAAGAGGAAGGGCTAGCCCGTGTACAAACTTTGTCCGATGGGAGAAGATTAAAGAAGAACGGTAATCCGAACACTAGTTTCTTCTAATTTTTCTTTAAGTTTTTATGTTTAAAAACATAACTTAATGAAGATAAGAAGTAGACAAGGTTAGAGATGATTTCATATGGTTGAAATTATAAGAAATTGAAGAAATAAGGATTAGAAATTTAGTTTATAAATGTCTTAAGGAAATATAAGATTCGTAAGGATTTTGAGCGATACGAATGAATCTTATGAATGAGTAGGTGAAATAAGTAAGGAATGGTGTTCTATAACATCAAATTCCAAGAAAAAGAAGAATCATAATCCAAAATATCGATTAAAATGAAGAACGAATGAAGAACGCGAAGAACACACGAAGAACACGAAGAACGTTGTTGATGGACAAATAAAACCATCGTAGTGTAATTGTTGTTGATGGACAAGTTTAAAACCATCGCGTATAAGTTAGATGCTTATTTCTTGGTTAGGAACGGTAGAAACGTTCATGAAGAACGAATTAAAATTAAGCTATAACGAAGTAACGCCCTGAAATACGGTCTTTCTTCACACCCAGATTCTGTACGTCACGAGTACATCATTCATTCTGCATACATCATTATATACTGAAATATAACAACATACACTCTCAAATCCCAGGTTCTAAAAACCTTATAGCTTTTCTCATTACAAATAATGGTAATTACATTATTCATTTCATCTTACAAGAGTGACTTTTATCCGCCACCAAGGATACATAATCGTTCATTAAACTATTCTATAGTTTAATTCTTATCTTTCTACATTACAAGTCTTCACTTGATCTTCTTGCTCATTCACATTCTGAATGGCACTTCATCTGGATACCGTCAGCTTGATCTATACGGGATCCTTAAGTTCTTCTAACATCGTTCGCTGAAAATGTTTTTCATTTAAAGCAAGTGTGAGCATTCAATTGCCCAGCAAGTCATAACAGTTGAAGAAACAACTTCAAGAATTTAAACATTCTTTTCAGACTTCAATAACCGAACAAAGGTTACGAAACAACTTGAATAATAGGAATAGTCTTGATTCCTATCATCTTAAAACATTAGTTACATGCACTTTGAAATACTTTCATTCTCTACTCTCTTTCATGCACATTCTGTCCGGCTAGAATCAGTAGCACAGACTTAACAATAACGGTTTATGTATAAACAAAACATTCTTTTATTGAACAGTTCAAACATAGAACAATTCATCTCATAGAAACACCAAAGTGTTCACATTGTGGCACAAGGCCTCATACGTTCTAACACCTTGTACAAATATCACACATTCCCACATAGACATAAATTCTCAAGTTCAACATCTGAGAAGTTTTAGAAACTAGCATTCATTAAAAATATGAATGAAGTTAGGAAACTTGCCTTACGCACAGCTACAGCTTACGCTGAACTGCTCATTCCAATTCCTATATAACACATAAGGAAAAACAACACGTACCAATTAGTCATATACTTGACTTACACATTTGTGAAAACCCAGAAAATCGGATTGTCAAGAATTTAAGTTTAAAGAATTAGTTATTAATAAAATAAATTTTTATTAATACTATTCTGTGCTATGTGTTCATTAATCGTTCTATAACCTAGAATGATTATTAATCGGGAGGATTCTGGCTACGAGCTAGACTGAAAGAGTAAGAATTTTCAAGACGAAAATAAAATTTTTCCGGGAACAAAAATATTTTCGGGGAAAAAGACGAAATAGGCACTATTCACCCGTTTCTGCTCGGAGATTTATTTTGAAATTCCGAGAAGTTATTAATTGCGTGAAATCTTGAGACATGATGGAATATTCAATAATATTTCAGTTATGGCAAAAACGAATTTTTCGCCTACGGACTCAAAACCTAAGGGTTAGGGAAAGTGAGTTCCGAGAATGTAATGAGTACGTATAATAACTAGGGTTATTATGCGTGAGAAATACGAGTATGATATGAGTAATTATACGATCATATTACGAAGGTTAGTACGACGTATAATACGAATATCGTACGAATAATATATGAAGAGAATACGAGAATACAAGAAAGGAATGCGTAGAATACAATAAGTCTTAATGGACTTAGTGTTCATAGACTTTTGTAGAATCCAATTGAACTTGGATTATCTCAAGCCCAATGTTTGTGAAATCAATCCCAAGTTAGGCCCAAGAAGAATTAGGATTAAGCCCGATCCAAAGAAATTAACCGAGGATCGAACCGATGAGTCACCGGATGGGTAAAACCCATGGGGCAACCCATGAGGATGACCCATGGGCATAAGGGGCGGCCACTTGGTCACCAAGTAAGGGTGGTGACCAAGTAAACTTGGTTGCTAAGTTTGGAATAGTAAGGAGGTGGGGGCGAAATGACTATTTTGCCCCTAGCTTTGGTTTTCCATAAATAGAAACCTAGAATTTTATTTTCTAGGATTTTTGAAAATCCTACCATGAGAGAGATAGAGAGAGCCTGGTTGGGAGAGCAAGAGGAAGAGCGTGAGAATGAATGCTCGGATCAAAAGTGATCGTGAAATAGAAAAGCTAGCGAATCGCCGGCTTTGTATAACGGAAGAGGATTAACGAAGAACGGTAATCCGAACCCTAGTTTCTTCTCATATTTTCTTTAAGTTTAATATGTTCTAAAACATAGCTTAATTAGAATAGAGAATAGATGACGTTAGAAATAATTTCATATGGTTGAAATCATGAGAAAACGAAGAAATAAGAAAAAGAAATTTAGTTTATAAATTTCTTAAGGAAGTATAAGATTCGTAAGGATTTTGAGCGATCCGAATGAATCTTATGAATGAGTATGTCAAATTAGTAAGGAATGATATTCTATAACATCGAATTCCAAGAAAAAGTAGAATCGTAATCCAAAATATCGATTAAAATGAAGAACGAACGAAGAACGCGAAGAACACGTGAAGAACACGCGAAGAACACGAAGAATGTTGTTGATAGACAAATTTAAAACCACCATAGTATAATTGTTATTGATGGATAAGTTTAAAACCATCGTGTATAAGTTAGTTGCTTCTTGCTTGGTTAGGAGCGTTAGAAACGTTCATGAGGAACATATTAAAATTGAGCTATAACGAAGTTATGACGAAATTTTCGTAAAAGACGAGCGAGAATTTGAAAGTTAGTAAATGAACTCGAACGTGTAGGGTTTCATAAGAATGTAAGAGAACGTAGAAAACTTGAGTCGTGGACTCAAGAACGATCGAGTTCCGAGTTCGGATGACCGAATTACGGACGAACGAGCGAAGAACGTTAAAAGCGTAAAATGAACGAAGGGTGAAGTTTAAGCCAATTGAATGGCACATTAACGAGTTTAGATCAAATTTCTGCTCGATGGGTGTTAAAGTACATGAGATAACGAGGAGAATGGCTTTGGAACGACCTCGTTTCGAGTTATAACGAAGGAGTTACGAGATCGCAAAGTAAGCATCTCAAACTTGTAAAAGACTTAGAAAAATTTATAGGGTTTTGTCTCGGCGCCGCAGCGCCGGATAGACTTCGAGAAGTGGCACCGCAGCGCGAGCTCAGCCATAAACTTCTGGAGAGTGGCGCTACAGTGTGTGTGATAACAAAGGACTTGGCACCGCAGCGCCAGGCCAAAAGAGAAGAGAGAGAAGTAGGTCGCGCCGCAGCGCGAGAGAGAGAGAGAGGGAAGGATGGCGCCGCAGCGCCGGTGCAAGGCAATGCCCAGAAATGAGAATTTTATTTCTCAGATACTGGGGGATGTGTAAGAAAGAAGTATGAACATATAGTTCACGTAATGTAACACTTAGTCAAGTGTTTTAAACCTTTAGCAAAGGTTGAACGAAAAGATTTAACGTGATTAAAAGACGGAGAATGTAAGCGCTAGATTACGTAATCGATATCCGGGGACCGTAGTTGCGACAAACGAATATAAGGGATTGATATTATTGTGATTCTTTAGACATTGAGTGATGAAGGAAATGAATAACATTCCGATGTTATGTCATGGTAATGAGAGATTAAAAGACAAATAAGTGAACGTCGAATACATAACGATCTTCGTGAATCGTATTCGTGTTGGACGAACGTTCTAAGTATACCCTAGTTGTATGACTTAGACGTTGAAGAAGGTAGTAAGTAAGATATGAATTATCAAAGAAAGCCGTAATAAATGGTAATGAGATTAAAGAAAGTCCGAGTGTAAGTCAGATAGAGAATGTTAGAATGAAGTAAGCGTTGAACACTTTAACCAGCGTAAGGGTTGAGTGTAAGCGAGTGTTAAACGGGTAGAACCTACACTCCGTGTATGGTTTAACCTTAATATAATGAAGACTAAGTTTTAGCTATGAACGGTGAAGAAACTAAGTTAAAGATAATAATGTATAACGTTAAGAAGCCGAGTTAATAAGTATAACTTGGACAACGTTTCGAGTTGAATGAACCGGACGTTGTAAGGTATGAATAAGTTAATATGAAATGTTTAACGCTATGTTCTCATAGTATTGGCATTGAATGATCATTCCGAGTATACAAAAGATTGTATGACTTAGACGATAAAGAATGAATCCTGAGTTATGGCATTTAGTTTCCAGAAAGCCATAAGGAATAAGAAGTTGACTTAACGAATATTATAGTTTAATGGTTCGAATAAGTTAAGGTAAGTTAGGTTGTAGTACAATCGTAACCTTTGATGGTTGACATATGGGAGCTGGGCTAAACAATTCCTTCAGAGAGCGAAGGTATATACAAAACTGGCAACCGATCTTACTCACTGTGTGGGCAGTGTAGATGAGACAGGAACTTGTTTGTTGGTTGTTTGTGGGAAACCACTCAGAGTACCATATGGACTACTAGCAGAGAAGCGATGTGTGCTGAGTCTATAGGAGTTATAAGAAGAAGATAAGAATGCAGATCATCAAAGATGATGAATGTTTTGAGTAAGACATCTCCGAATGTCATGAAGCCGTAAACCGGTAGTAAGGAAAGTTAGTCGCGTAAGCTTAAATTACAAGAGCGCGAACTTTAAGAAGTAAAGTAAAGTAAACCAATGCGTAAGTCAAGTATATGACTAATTGGTGCACGTGTTATTTCCTTATGTGTTATATAGGGATATGGAATGAGCAGTTCAGCGTAAACTATAAGCTGTAGCTGTGCGTAAGTCAAGTTTTTCCTAACTTCATTCATACTATATGAATGCTAGTTTCTTAAACTTCTCAGATGTTGAACTTGAGAAGTCGTGTCTATGTGCGAATGTGTAATATTTGTACAAGGTGGTAGAACCTATGAGGCCTTGAGCCACAATTCGAACACTTCGGTGTTTCTATGATATGAACTGTTCTGTGATTGAGCTGTTCAATACAAGTATGCTCGGTTTATACATGAACCGTTATTGATTAAGTCTGTGCTAATGATTCTAGCCAGACAAAATATGTATGGAAAAAGGTAGAAGAATGAAAGTAGTGTAAATGGTATGTCATGAATGTTTTAAAATGATAGGAATCGAAACTATTCCTATTATTCAAGCTGCTTCATAACCTTTATTCGGTTATTGAAGTTCTGAAAAATGTTTAAACTCTGGAAGTTGTTTGTTCAACTGTTATGACTTGCTGGGCAATTGAATGCTCACACTTGCTTTAAATGAAAAACATTTTCAGCGAATGATGTAGAAAGAACTTAAGGATCCCGTAAAGATCAAGCTGATCGGTATCCAGACGATGTGCCATTCATTATATGAATGAGCGTGAAGATCAAGCGAAGACTTGTAATATAGAATGATAGAATTAAACTATAGAATAGTTAAATTAACGATTATGTATCCTTGGTGGCGGATAAAAGTCACTTGTACAAGATGTAAAGAATAATGTAATTATCATTATTTGTAATGAAAGAGGTTTTATGGTTATAGAACCTGGGATTTGAGAATATATGTTATTATATTTAACTATACAATGACGTGTGTTTGGAAGGAAATGGAATAGTGATACACGGAGACCGGGTCTGAAAGTAGGCCGGATTTCGGGGCGTCACACATTGGTTTACTTAACTTTACTTCTTAAGGTTCGCGTTCTTGCAATATAAGTTTACGTGACTAACTTTCATTACCGATTTACGGTTTTATGATGTACGGAGATGTCTTACTCAAAACATTCATCATCTTTGATGATTCACATTCTTATTTTACTCACATTCGGCTTTCATTAATCTTATTATCGTTCGCTACGGCTTTCTTTGACACCATTCATATCTTACTTACTACTTTCATCAACGTCCAAGTCATACAACCAGGGTATACTTAGAACGTTCGTCCAATGTGAATACGATTTACGAGGATCGTTTACGTATTCAACGTTCACGTTGCTCGTCTCTTAACCTCTCATTACCATTACTCAAGGTTTCAATTACTTTCAATTATTATCCATCCCTTGAACCTCATGTTCATTATTCTTTCTTAATGTCGAAGCCATACCGTTCATTGTATGCTAAGACCGATCGTTCCTTGCAACAATATTGCGTTCATAGCGTCTATACGCTTTACCCTTATCTTTCATTACCATGACATAACATCGAAATGCTATTCATTACCTTCATCACTTAACGTCTAAGGAATCACAATTATAGCAATCCCTCACATTTGTTCATTACGACTACGGTCTCCGGCTATCGGTTACGTAATCTAGCTCTTACATTCTCTATCTTTTAATCTCGTTAAATCTTTTCGTTCAACCTTTACTGAAGGTTTAAAACACTTGATTAAGTGTTACATTACGTGAACTATATGTTCATACTTCTTTCTTGCACATCCCCTAGTATCTGAGAAATAAAAATCCCATTTCTGGGCATTGACTTGCACCGGCACTGCGGCGCCATACCCTTCCAATCCTCTCACGCTGCGGCACGACCTACTTCTCTCTCCTCTCTTCCCGGACTGGTGCTGCGGCGTGAGTCCTTACTTAGTGGGCCGTGTTGCGGCGCCACACTCCAAAAGATTTTCGTACTGTACATGGCGCTGCGGCGCCACAAATTGTACTACAGTTCGCGCTGCGGTGAACTCTTACAGTGTACTCGGACACTGTTATGTGCTGCGGCACCGGCCTCCAAGGCACAACTCGTGCTGCGGCGCCGAGTAAGAAACCTAGAAAATTTTCTATGTCTTTTACAAGCTTGAGACGCTGATTTCGAAATCTCATAAGTTCTTCGTTATAACTCAGAATGAGGTCGTTTCAAAGCTATTTTCTTTCTTATCTTACGTACTTCGATTACCCTTGGACAGAACTTTGTTCTGAATCCGTTACCATGCCATTCAATTGGCTTAATCTTCGCTCTTCATTCATTTTAACATTATTAACGTTCTTCGTTTGTTCGTCTGTAATTCGGTCATCCGAACTCGGAATTCGTTTGTTCTTAAGTCCACGACTCACATTTTATACGTTCTCTTACATTCTTATGAAACCCTACACGTTCGGGTTCATTTACTAACCTTCAAATTTTCGTTCTTCTTTTATAAAAATTTTACCATAACTTCGTTATAGCTTAATTTTAATCCGTTCTTCATGAACGTTTCTACCGTTCCTAACCAAGCAATAAGCATCTAACTTATACACGATGATTTTAAACTTGTCCATCAATAATAATTACACTACGATGATTTTAAATTTGTCCATCAATAACGTTCTTCGTGTTCTTCGTGTGTTCTTCGCGTTCTTCGTTCGTTCTTCATTTTAATTGATATTTTGGATTGCGATTCTTCTTTTTCTTGGAATTTGATGTTATAGAACACCATTCCTTACTTATTTCACCTACTCATTCATAAGATTCATTCGGATCGCTCAAAATCCTTACGAATCTTATACTTCTTTAAGAAATTTATAAACTAAATTTCTAATTCTTATTTCTTCATTTTCTTATGATTTCAACCATATGAAATAATCTCTAACCTTATCTACTTCTTATCTTCATTAAGTTATGTTTTTAAACATAAAAACTTAAAGAAAAATTAGAAGAAACTAGTGTTCGGATTACCGTTCTTCTTTAATCTTCTCCCATCGGACAAAGTTGTACACGGGCTAGCCCTTCCTCTTCCTTTTCCTCCCATCCGAACCCTCTCTCTCTCCCTCAATGTTGTAGGATTTTCAAAATCCAAAACAAATGAGCTTAAGTTTTCTATTTATAGAAAACCAAGGTTAGGGGCATTTTAGTCTTTTCGCCAACCTAACCTCCTTACTATTCATAACTTAGCCACCAAGTTTACTTGGTGGCCAAGTGGCCGCCCCACCTCCTTTGCTATCTTCCCTTGGAAGCTTCGTGCTTCCGTGATTCAGAATTCGTCCGACAGTTCAAAAACTGCGATTCTCGGAATCCAAATATTTTTGGATATTTCATCTTTCCTTTACTGACTAATTATTACGTATTCTTCGGATCGTCGAAAAACTAAAAAACACTTTTCGATGTTAAGTGTTTTCCTTCACGTTTTACCCTAACGTAGCTAAACAAATAAAAATTATACAGCGGTACTTTCGTCGTTTTTATTTCGTCCGATTTCTGCACGTTTTTCGAGAAAAACTTTTATCGGCTTACTTAACTTTTCACGATATATTATCGTCAAATCTTTCGACAGAATGTCATTTCGACATACCGAACTCTCAGAAAGGCTTAGGTTATTCAAACCCTAATCCTTAGATTTCGTCGGGTGAATAGTACCTATTTCGTCTTTTTCCCCGAAAATATTTTGTCTCCGGAAAAATTTTATTTTCGCCTTGAAAATTCTTACTCGTTCAATCTAGCTCGTAGCCAGAATATGTAACGCCCGAGAAAATCGGATTTTTATTACAATTAAATTTTTATTTGATTATGTAAGTTAAATGAATTTAATTGAATTCTTTGTGAAATAAACTATGTGAAGGTCGTTCTATGAAATGTACTAACGTGGTTAGTATTCTGGCTACGTAGTAGAAATAGTTGTTTGGAATTTCCAAGACGATAATAATTGTTTTCTGAGAAGTTTCCGTAAAAACACTATTCATCCGTTTCTGTTCGGGGAATTATTTTGAAATTCTGAGAAACGCGTAATGATAGAATATCGTGATGAGATGGAATATCTGTTAATATTTCATTTATGACAAAAACGAAGTTTTCGCCTGTGGACTTAAAACCTAAGGGTTGAGTATATTGATTTCCGAGAAGGAAATAATATGCGTAGAAGGAATGGCGTTAGGTTTTATTCAAGTGTTATACAAGTTGTGGTGCTAGTTAGTACCTATGTATAATACGTTAAGTAACTACGAGGTACAATACGATTATTGTACTTATGGTATACGAAAGGAATACGTGAAGCATACGTGTAGAATACGATACGTATTATAGAATTAAGTTATGACTTAATGAGTAATTCATTTGTATTGGATTATGAGTAGCCCAATCAATTGAAGGACTAAGCCCAATGAGTTAGGTGGGTTAAGTCAAAGTCAAGGCCCAATGTTTATTTACTTAAGCCCAATTCACAAAAACCGAACCGTGGGTCGAATCGGTGGGTCACCCAATGTGTATAACCCATGGGGCAACCCATGGGATGTCATAAAGGGGAGGTGGGCCGACCACCTTGGGGTGGACTCCAAGTATAATACTTGGTCACCAAGTGTTTTACTTGGTGACCACACATGAATAGTAAGGAGGTGGGGGTATATTGACCATTAAGCCCTCCATTTTCATTTCCTATAAATAAGAAGCTAGGTTGTTGTATTTTAGAGTTTCAAAGTTGGCAACCTAGATTATATTGAGAGAGAAAAGAGAGCTAGACTTATAAGTCCTTCACTTGGGAAGCTTTGACAATTATTCTTCCAAGAGATTTTCTTAAGGAAGTTGAGGTAATACTTCTTGTTCTTCATTATCCATCTCTTTGATTTTCTTTTATTATGGAGAGTCACAAAGGGGTGGTATATGCCTTGTATGAGGGAGTAAAGATGACTTACCATAGATTCAATCTCTATAAGTCATAAGCTTTCAAAAATAATAAGGTTTAATATAGTTGTTAAACCATGAAAATATTAATTGTGGAGGATCGATTGTTGATAAACGATTGAGCTCCATCAATACGATAGTTATGCATCTTGTTTGGTTAGGGGCTAGATATGAAATCCATGGAATATTCCATGTGATTTGGCTTAGAGAATGTTAGTAACGAAGTTATGGCGAATTTTACGGAATTAGACGTTAATCGTCGAAAACGTAGAAATTCCGGATGGGTAGTCAAAAGTTGCCGTGAGACTTGAAAATGTTGGTTTTCAATGTCAACACATGAGATAGGGTGATTAAGAGTCGTGGGTTCAAGAATTATCGGATTCCGACTTAAAACGAAGAAAACGAGCATTGAACGCTCATGAACGTTTACGAACGTATATAAAATGAACTCAATAGTGAATTATGAGTTAGCGGATTCGAAAGTGTCGAATTCTCATATGAACGCATAACGGATGTAATTCCTGACTTGTAGGAATTCGAATGGGTCAATTCGGATGTAAAATGAACAAATTAGGAAGCCGGGAGTTTCATTAGAAAACAAAAAACTGGTTTGTCAACTGATACACAGACTCGGTGCCGCAGCGCCAAAACTAGTACAAGATAGTGGCGCCGCAGCGCCAGACTCGGCCGAGCCTCTGCAAACTCGCGCCCCAGCGCCAAGGTGCCGCGCCCCAGCGCCCATGTTGTGCAAGTGCCGCGCCCCAGCACCAACGTGCCGCGCCGTAGCGCCGGCAGTAAGAAAAAAAATTGACCCAGTTATGCTTTAGACTTTAGTTGGTTAAGGATCAATCGGAGTTGAGTTTATATACTCAATGAATGTATAAAGACTAATCCTATACTATTTATACTAAGGTATATGATATGAAACTTAGGAGTCTATTGTAAGTAAATAAAATATGTAAAATGAATGAAGTAATACTTTATTAATGAAGTTGAGTCCGGTTAATAAAATGTCCATAGAGAGGTAAACTGGGACGAAGGGTAATAAGTCATGTTGACTTTAATAAAAATATTATGTTAAAAACATAGAAGAGAAAGAGGCTGGTAGGAACAATATGAATAGTTGTTTGATAGCTAATTACTGTGTGCTATGTGAATATATCATGTAGATTCTGTAAAGGCTGTGGTCAGTCGAGTAAGTTATTGAAGACGCTGAAAGGCAAGTTTTCTTAACACTTGTCTAACCTCTAAGTTAGCCAAGTTTTATGTGATTCATTGAATTGGAATTGCAAGCTTTGTTGTAAAAGAAAAGGTCAATGCCAGATTTTAACTCGGCTAGACTATTCGTAAGATATAGATTGATGATTTTCCATATCATTCTATGTAGAAATGTTAACGCTATCCTATGCCAAGTAATTGGTACGGATGTGAAGGTAAGGTTTGTCTATGAACAAACAAAAGTATTTTCATCGATATTTCGATGGGCACGCGAGTTTGCCAAAAATATTAAACGTAAATACGTTTAATAAATGTAGTGTTGATCAACATAGAGTACTATAGGCTGATCACCTAGAAGTGCTCGTAAGTTATACGGATGAACGGCCTTAGTGCTGTGGACTCCTTTTCAAGTATGAACACTTAAATTACTGTTCATGGTCTATTGACCGGTTCAGAATTTCTAATCTATTCTATACATTGGGAATTGATGTTATAAACTGTTATGATATTATTGATTCATAATACTTCATAACTATTGTTCAGATATGTTGGAATTGTTATATAATTCACGAATGTGGTATTCCTATTATCCTTGATTAAACTTGCTGAGCTGTCATGCTCACTTCTTGCGTGAATTATATAACTGCAGTTAAAGGTGAACGTACTGAGAATGCCAAGAAAGATAAGGGCAAAGCTAAGATGGATGCTTAGGCATTGTGTAATAGTTTAGTAAGTTTGTATGTATTATACCTTATGAATAATGAACGATGTAACCGGTTTATGAACCTGGGAAGGATTATACTTTGATTTTAATAAGAACATAGTATTTGCTCTTGTTTTGTTGTATTTCAATGGAATGATGGTATTGATGTTAGTATAGTGGAGCACCATCTGTCGGGTTGGAAGATACCCGGATTTGGGGGCGTCACAGGTTGGTATCAGAGCCTTATGTTATAAAACTTAAAGGGGGAAAACCTTAGGCTAATAACCTTGTACAGAAGGTAAAGTCCGAGAAATGAAATTCAAGTCTATTGAATTAAGAAGATATTGAGATAACTCAGTATCAAAAGGATTAAAAGATGAAAATTAATCTTAAAGATATTAAATGTGATTTGTGCTTATACTATTGTGTATTATGTACTAATCAACGTGTTATGTGTTTGTAGATGTCAACCGATAGCTTGATGTTTAGAAACGTGGAAATGATAAGTGAGGACTCAGTTAACCAAGTTAAGGTAGTACCAATGCCAGTGATGGATGTAACAACCCGATATTTTCTATATAAATAAATAAGAAATTTTGTGAATAATTTTTTTATATTAAGGATGAGGATTTGTACAAGATTATGTGTATATGTATTTATGTGGTAAATAAAAATATATTTATTACATAAATATTTACAAATGAATTTATTTTAGAATTATTGATTTTTATAAGGTATATTCTTATAATAATTAATTTTAAGGTAGAAATGTTTTTATTAATTATTTTCCACGAAATATATAATCATATATTATTTAATTAATATATGGAGTGATTTTTAGAATAATTATAATAATTATTTTATTATATGAATTTTTGTATGGATTATTAAAGTAAATATTTTACCTTAATTATTAAGGTTAAATATGAAGAATAAATCAGATATGGAATCCAAACCCTAATTTTGGATTATTGCCAAGGTATGAGAATAATAATATAATATTATAATGCTATAATATTTTGATTTTTCAGTGCTATAAATATGTACTGTAAAAACGTACTGTTGATGGTTGGTCAATTATGATATATTGATCAAACCCTAGCATTAATTGATTTAACCCTATTTATCAATTTAAATGGGAAATTTAAGATTATTTAATATCTGTGTTATATGATATGTGTTATGTGCTACTTCGTGTTATGCTAATTAGGAAACCCTAATTATAAATTTAAAACCCTAATTATATGAATTTCTATTAAACCCTAATTCGGAAACCTAGACCGGAGGTTTGATCTGTCAAGAATTGTGTCAGGTATAATAGGTTTTATATCACTAATTTAAATAAACCTAATTAGTGATTTAAGACCGTAATGATTAAAACCCTAAATTTGAAATCGAAACCTTAATCGCGAAATTAAAACTCTAACCGATATTTCTTGGAACCCTAATTGCTAATTTTAAACACTAATTGTTTAAATAGCAAAGTTAATTATGTTATAATACCCTAATGTTCCTGTATAATAAAATTATTAATTTAATCTAATTAATAATTTTAATTTTTTTAATTTTGGAAACTAAATTTAGTTTATAATTTTACAAACCCTAGTTGCTAAATAGTATTTTTGCTTTTTGCTAAACCCTAAGGGTCAAACCCTAAGGGTTTGTCAAGTTTCATTTTTGGCCATTAATTGAATTATTAAATGTCTTTTATGCCCTTTTTAATTCTTTAAGAAGCTTGCTTGCAAATCCTTCCATATTTTGAGTTGTTAACCAACTCCAACTACTCCTTGTGACTCAAAATTGACAGCAAACCATGCTAGATCAGTCATATTCATGCATCAAGACTTGTATAAGTAGATCTAGGAGAGAGAAAATTCATTTGTTCACTTACATTTTGTCCAACACTTAAACCTTCTCTCTCAAACTTCAAACCTCTAAAATTATAAGCTATATCAGTCCCTAAGAACAGCCCCACGAAAATCCCTAACAAACATCAGAAGCCAGAAATCAAGATTTGCTCAAGAAGGTATAAACGAACCCTAGAATTTCTGTCCAACGATTCTGTGTTAAATGTTATGATTAAGTGTTAAAATATGTTGTTAGTAGTGTCTAGTGGTGATCTGGGTTGCTAGATGTTAGATCCATAACATCTAGAGGCTCGGATTTGACATTTTTCAAAATCTGGAAAATTTTTAAATAGTCGTCTGACAATGAATGTCAGGCCCTGTATATCGTTCTCTGTTTTGTGTTTTTGTGGTTTTAATATTTGATCTTGTAGTACGCTATGAGAGCTTTGCTCTGGAACTCAAATCAGAGTCAGATCAGTTATAGGTTACAAGATATGGGTGGTCAAACACCGTTGACCAACCATGACTGGCCATGTTCTGGGTAACCCAGAACGAGCCCAGAAAGGTCTGACATGATTTTCATGAGCACGGATCTGACAGTGGTTTGATTGTATGTTCTTGGTTTTGCATCTAAGTTGTATTACATATGTTAGACTACATTTTTTGTGTCTTATTATCACCTAAAAAGTTAACAGGTGAAGCGTAGTCGATGGTCAAACCAAGCCAGAGAAGCACGAAAGCCGTTTTCTGGGTAACCCAGAAAATGCTTGACCGTGTTGTCTAACATGGGTTGACCGGCAACGATCTGCTAACTCAGTTTTTGTTTTGTTGATTTTATGTAATGGATCTCTAGAATTACATGTGTTCTACAAGTTAGACCTCTTAAATCGCTAAAAACTCACCTAGATCACAAGTTGTGGGAGCCCAAAACGAGCCAGTCGAACTATTCTTCATTTCTGGGTAGCCCAGAAAATGAAGAACAGCTCTGACAGCTTGTTCAACGCTTCAGATCTCGTTAGTTATGCATGGTTTGATGATGTTCTTTGTTGGATCGAGTAGTCTTGTATTTGTACTACATTCTCTGATCAACAAAATACCCAGAAACACAACACACACTAGTTTATGATTGGTCAAAGTAAGCAACTCGGAAACTGGCTATGAATTTCTGGGTTTGGCCAAGAACATGAAGAACACCTATAGCGACGGTTTTGTCGCTATAGGTTGTCTTTAGCGACAGATAATATTCTATTTCCCGAAAATTAATAAAAAATAGAAAAAAAATTAGTTTTAAATTATTAAAAATACAAAATAAATTATTAAAAATTATAAAAAATTCCGAAAATTAGTTTTTAATTATTTTTAATATATTTCATAAATATTTAATATTTTTGAAATATTAAAAGTATTTAATTTATTTAATTATAATATTAAATAAATTATTTAAAAATAATTTTAATATTAGAAAAATCATTAAAAATAATATTATGATATAAGAAAATATTTTAAGTTATTTTTAATGACTTTTAATATTTTATGATAAATTTCATTAATAAATTGATATTAATGGTAATTAATTTATTTACTAAATGAATTAAATAAATTAATTAAAAATGATTTTATTATATTAAAAATCATTTTAAATGAAAATAAAGTGTTTAAAAATATTTTAAGTTATAAAATATAACTTTTAATATTTAAAGGATAATTTCATTAATAATTTAATATTAATGATTATTAAGTTATTAGTTATGATATTAAATTTATTTAATAATTATATTAAATAAATAGTTTATAAATGGTTTTATTACTTTAAAAATCATTTAAAAGAGATATAAATGAATTAAAAATATTTTAAGTTATGAATAATGACTTTTAATAATTTTGATAAATAGAACATTAATACTTTAATATTAATAATAATTATTTAAAAATAATTTTAAATGTTTTAAAAATCATTTAAGGGTAATATTAATACTTTAAAAGTATTTTGAGTTATTATACATAACTTTAATATTTTAGAAATGATTTCATTAATAGTTTAATACTAATTAAATATTTATTATAATAGAATTGATTGGTATTTAAATCATTTAAATATGATTCCAATGTTTGAAAATTCATGATAAATTATAATAAATGTTTTAAAATTATACTGAGTCATTTAAAAATAATATGACTGATACGTACTGATGTTAAGTTATAAAATAGAGTCTTAGACTCGATAATTATCCAATAAAGTTGTCGGTAGACCGACATGTTTCAGAAATTGAGCTGGACTTAGATATTTTGATTGTATAAGTGATTATTTGTGATTCAATGGTTATTAACATAGGTGCTAATGTGATTAGGTTATGTGTTGACTGCAATAAGCAGTGTTATGTGTTATAGTATGTTGTTCTAATCGAACAAACTATCTTATTAATGATAGGTCGTGAGATAAGCGATAGATCTTAATTACAAGTTGTAAGCGGCGCTTCAGGCAAGTATCTAACCTTTGCATTTTCTTTATGCAATGGATGTGAGTAAGAATGTTTCTAAACTATATTATTATTGTACAGATTATGAACTTTATATTATATAAGCTCATTGAATATCAACATGTTAGTATATGATAATTCGGACATATATATTCTGTTCGTTAATTTCTAGAAGTGGTTAAACAAGTGTCCCCACTTGGATAATCATTGTATTTAATCACATGTTGATATACCTTTGTCAATTACCCGTATACAGATATATTGAATTATAGATTATTGTTGAACAAGATAAAACCTTTGATTTAGAACCCAGACAGGTATGAACATCCCTACACGGGAAAATTTTTATGCGCTCCGGCGGACAAAGGATGAACGATAATATCGTTCTAGCAATGTAGTATTGATCAATACAGGGCATAACAGGCTGATCACCCCCGTGCCCGTAAGTTATGACGGTTTACAGATGAATTTCTGTTTAACCTTTTCGAAAATAAAAACAATGTTCATGGCATGTCACCATAACCCCAGATATAGTCATTATGTAGTTTCAAAAATTTGAAAGAGAGTTGTTATGTTATTATTATCGGTTCAGAATACTTCACAATTATTGACTTGTTGTAGAAGAATAGTACAAAGAAAACATTTAAATCCTTTCAGCTTTATATATATATATATATATATATATATATATATATATATATATATATATATATATATATAATTGCTATTGCTTGCTGGGCACTCAAATGCTCATCCTTGCTTAAATTTAAATGTTTTCAGCTAAGTGCGAACGACCAGAGAACTCTGCTAAGAACAAAGGAAAAGGGAAGGTTGCTGAATGAACGAATTACTATATTATGTAATAGTTTAATGTTATTAAGACAATTATGATATATATTATCTATCATGGGTTGTAATGAATGTTTAAAGGTTTCGTACTTGGGAGTTAGACTCTGATAATTATGTAAATTAATTTGATCTTTTATATTATTGTTATTATTATTAGTATTATTTCGCTCATAGAAATGGTATCGTGAAGAACCGAGTTCGGGTTTCAAGTATCCGAGTTTAGGGTCCTCACAGGTTGGTATCAGAGCTATAGGGTTAGAAACCTTAGGTGGGCTAGACCTTAGGCTATAACCTTAGAACAGAGGGAAACGTTAAAAATATAAATAACTCATATATAGAGTTTAAAAAGAGATGAATTGACTAAATTCATCGTCAAACTAAATAAAAGATAACTTGTATAAAACTCTTATTTGTTGTGTGTATATACTATATGCTAATTAGGATAATTTATGTGTGTAGATGTCAGGTGAAAAAGGATTCGATTACCCTCGGATAGTAAAGAAGGAGCCAATATCGAAGCCGATAGCAGAAATAGAGGCTCTTGATGAACACAATTCAGACGATGTGGTTATCGTAGAAAACGTAGTACAAGATCCAGAGATGGTGGAGTTGTCAGATAGTGATTCGGACACTAAAGTTAAAGCTGATCAAGTATCAACGGAAGTGCAGAATCTGAAGAACAAGGTTTCTTCTCTGGAAAGGCTGTGGGAGATAGAAAGGCTGTTGAATAGTCAGTTGCGTCAAGCGTTAATAGAAACATTGGAAGGACAAGATAAGCTTAAAATCCAAATTGGTCAGATGGGAGCTACAAGCAACACATCGTGTGCAGCTCCGGATAAGAAGGGGAAAAGAAAGATAGAAGACCATGATTTAGGAAAATCCAATAAGAAGAAATGGAAAGGAATTTGTTATCTTTGTGGCTATGAAGGACATACCACTCCGTACTGTCCTGACTACAAAAAAGGAGCATGTTATGTCTGTAGTATAGAAGGTCATCAGGCGAGAGAATGTCCAAGGAAAAGGTGTAATAAATAGGTAGTATAGGTTCTGTTGTGTAGGAGTGTTTAATATAATATATATGATAAGTATGTTTGTGTAATGTAATGTTTCCAACTTTTGTATTAAGTCAAGACTGTAAATCCTGACTTTTGAGGTCATAAAGGGATAGCTGAAGTTCAAAGCATTTTGTGCTATGTAAAATATTTGTTAAATGAATATGAATCTATGTTTGAGAAATGATGAAATAAGTTTAAAATATTAAACTTATGTGATAAGGTTTAGAATGTAAGTTAAATTATGATTTTTTTCAATCAGATAATGCCGCCAAGACGTCGAACTCGCAATCAAAGGGCAGAGGAATCTGTCAACAACGTTGAGGGACAACAACAACCAGATCCGATGCAGCAATTTGTGAACATGTTAGCTCAGGCTATGCAACAGGGAATATCGGTCGCTGGAAACCAGCCGGGCAACCGCTTAGCGAACTTCAAAGACTTTAAGGCTGTAGGACCACCAGAATTCAAAGGTACAACTGACCCTGTAGAAGCTCAAATTTGGGTTAAAGAAATTGAAAAAGCGTTTACGGTAGCTAGGGTAGATGAGGGGCAGAAAACTGCTTTTGCCACTTACATGATGAAGGGGGAAGCAAATTTTTGGTGGAAAGCGAATCAGGCTAGGGCAGGAGAAGGTGTAGTCACATGGGATAGATTTAAAACTTTATTTTTCGAAAATTGTTTTTCACCAAGTATGCAGGCGAGGATGGAGGTTAAATTTTTAGAGTTGAAGCAGGAGAATATGACGGTGTCTGAATACGCCGCCAAATTCAATGAGTTAGCTAGGTTTGCTCCGCATCAAGTTGATACGGAGGCTAGGAAAGCTAGAAGGTTTGAGCTGAGATTGAAACCCTGGCTCTATAACAAAGTGGCGGTGTTGCAAATTCCTACATTTGCAGCACTCATGGAGAAAGCGATCATAGCTGAGGAGGGAAGTGAGGCCATGAGCCTTTACAATAAGGAGAGGAAGAATAAGGGTAAGATAGAAGGAGCTAGGAAGGTGGAAATTAATAGTGGGAGCAGGAGTGGAGATAGTAAGAGGAAGGTGAGCAGTTTTGCAAGTGTACAAGTGAAACAGGAAGGTGTTAAGAAACAGATAGTGCCATGTAAGACATGTGGGAAGAATCACTCGGGGGAGTGTTTGCAAGGAAAATTTGTTTGCTATAAGTGCGGGCATGAGGGCCATATTTCTCCCAACTGCCCCAATCTTAGGATGAATAGTGGATGTTTTATATGCGGATCGATAGAGCACAGGGTTAAAGATTGTCCAAAAAGGAGGGTGGAGACAGGAAGTGTGAACATGGGCACTGGCAGCGGAACGTTAGCAATCATGGGACCGACTTCGTCAAGCAGGCCAACAAAATCTACAGCAAGGGTCTACAACATGATAGTTCAGGATACGGCAACAGCTGGCACTAGAACTCCAGGTATTATTCCTATGCCTTTTATTTTCTTATGCATGATTTTCCTATATATAGTAAATTATTTTGTAAAGAAATTTTGAGGAGGAATTTGAGTTCTTTTAGAAACCAATTTTTTTCCATGTAATCAGAAAGACAAGCTTCATGTGAATAGTTAAAAAACAGTTCGATCAAAGTTGATCGAGATCTACTTACAATGATTGTGTATGTTATGTACCAGGTATGTATAGGTTTTAAAACGGTGATTCCGAGGACGAAATCTTTATAAGGGAGGGTGAATGTAACAACCCGATATTTTCTATATAAATAAATAAGAAATTTTGTGAATAATTTTTTTATATTAAGGATGAGGATTTGTACAAGATTATGTGTATATGTATTTATGTGGTAAATAAAAATATATTTATTACATAAATATTTACAAATGAATTTATTTTAGAATTATTGATTTTTATAAGGTATATTCTTATAATAATTAATTTTAAGGTAGAAATGTTTTTATTAATTATTTTCCACGAAATATATAATCATATATTATTTAATTAATATATGGAGTGATTTTTAGAATAATTATAATAATTATTTTATTATATGAATTTTTGTATGGATTATTAAAGTAAATATTTTACCTTAATTATTAAGGTTAAATATGAAGAATAAATCAGATATGGAATCCAAACCCTAATTTTGGATTATTACCAAGGTATGAGAATAATAATATAATATTATAATGCTATAATATTTTGATTTTTCAGTGCTATAAATATGTACTGTAAAAACGTACTGTTGATGGTTGGTCAATTATGATATATTGATCAAACCCTAGCATTAATTGATTTAACCCTATTTATCAATTTAAATGGGAAATTTAAGATTATTTAATATCTGTGTTATATGATATGTGTTATGTGCTACTTCGTGTTATGCTAATTAGGAAACCCTAATTATAAATTTAAAACCCTAATTATATGAATTTCTATTAAACCCTAATTCGGAAACCTAGACCGGAGGTTTGATCTGTCAAGAATTGTGTCAGGTATAATAGGTTTTATATTGCTAATTTAAATAAACCTAATTAGTGATTTAAGACCGTAATGATTAAAACCCTAAATTTGAAATCGAAACCTTAATCGCGAAATTAAAACTCTAACCGATATTTCTTGGAACCCTAATTGCTAATTTTAAACACTAATTGTTTAAATAGCAAAGTTAATTATGTTATAATACCCTAATGTTCCTGTATAATAAAATTATTAATTTAATCTAATTAATAATTTTAATTTTTTTAATTTTGGAAACTAAATTTAGTTTATAATTTTACAAACCCTAGTTGCTAAATAGTATTTTTGCTTTTTGCTAAACCCTAAGGGTCAAACCCTAAGGTTGCTGAATGAACGAATTACTATATTATGTAATAGTTTAATGTTATTAAGACAATTATGATATATATTATCTATCATGAGTTGTAATGAATGTTTAAAGGTTTCGTACTTGGGAGTTAGACTCTGATAATTATGTAAATTAATTTGATCTTTTATATTATTGTTATTATTATTAGTATTATTCCGCTTATAGAAATGGTATCGTGAAGAACCGAGTTCGGGTTTCAAGTATCCGAGTTTGGGGTCCTCACAATGGAAGTACCGACAGTTGTACTAGAAGACTCAGACATTGAGGAGTACATCTCTGAGGAGGAATACTCTGAGGAGACTATGGGTTTAGCATCATACCTTAAGGAGATGCTAGATGTGGATGAGGAAATGGAGGTGACATCGATTAACACGGTGTTACCTACTCTGGAGCCAGCATCTTTGGATGCAACTAGAGCACTGTATCTAGCGGTGTTGGATAGGAATGTGCACTTACGTACTCTGGTAGAGGCACAGATTGAGGAGATAACTGCCCTATATGAGGCGAAAGAATCTCCAGAGGCAGACTTTGAGTCGGAGCACGATGAAAAAGTGCTTATGACTGATAAGGCTCATAGCTATAAGGATGAGGTCCTCGAGCTAAAGCAGAAACTGATTGAGAAAGATCAGAAAATAGCTAGGATGTCATACATCCATGAATGCGCTCATGAGGATTTCAAGCTGAAAATTGCTTGTTATTCTATTGAGTCCGGGAAGACTCGACATACCATAAGTCGAGATATAGTGTCGATTCTGGCAAATCAGAAATATGAAAATGTCGTTCGACAGTGTTAGAAGGTCGCTAGAATTTTTTTGTATATAAGTAGTGACGTAAAACCCTCTTTTGTATAATTAAGGGTAGTCTTTTTGTAAATCCCAACTTTTGTAGAAGGCAGTCGCGGGATAGTACATGATAGCTTTTGGCTAAGGGAACATGATGTAAATAGTTTTGACTATGAAAGCATATTAATATAACGACGTTTTTATTTAACATGCTTGTGTGGTATGAATGGTTGTTGTTAGTTTAAAATGATAACCGAGTAATTAAATAGATAATAACGAAACTTTATTTATGTAATCAGAATTATGCCGCCAAGAAGGAGACAACGGAACCAAGAGGCCGAGTCTCATAATGAAAATCAAGGGGTTCCTAACAACCCTATGCAAGAGTTCGTTAATTTATTAACGGCTGCATTTAACCAAGTGGGGGGTGGGATTCCTGTATCTCCTGGGGTAGTAAGAACAACTACCTTTAAGGACTTTAAAAGTGTGGGTCCTCCCGAGTTCCGAGGAACGACGGATCCACTAGAAGCCCAAACATGGATTAGGAAAATTGAAAAGGCGTTTGTGATAACAAACGTAGGTGAGGCGCAAAAGACTTCTTTTGCGACTTACATGATGAAGGGAGAAGCCAACTACTGGTGGGAAGCTCACCAGGGTGGGGCTAGGACAGAGGCTGTTACGTGGGAACAGTTTAAGAAGGTTTTCTTCGAGAACTATTTCCCTACTAGCATGCAGGGTAGGATGGAAATTAAGTTTCTAGAACTTAAGCAGGGGGATATGACTGTTCCCCAATATGCCGCCAAATTTAATGAGTTGGCAAGATTTGCTCCACATCAGGTGCATACGGAGGAAAGGAAGGCGCGCAGATTTGAGCAAGGCTTAAAACCTTGGCTCTATAGTAGAATATCGGTTTTCCAGAGTGCTTCCTATGGAACCATTCTAGAGAAGGCGATAATAGCTGAAGGTGGTGGTGAGGCCTTGTCTCAGTACCACAAAGAGCGGAAGATTAAGAGTAAGATAGAAGGAAGTAGTAAGGCGGAAGTTGCCAGCGGAAGCGGCAACTTGCCAAAGAGGAAGGGTTTTAATCCCGGGAATACCGGGATAAAATAGGGAGATCCCAAAAGGAGAACGGAAGCATGTAAGACATGCGGAAAATCTCACATGGGAGTCTGTTTAAAGGGGAAAGCAGTATGCTACAACTGTGGGCAGGAGGGACATTTGTCACCCAATTGTCCTAACCCTAAGAAGAATCAAGGGTGTTTTGTCTGTGGGTCAAAGGACCACATGGCAAGAAATTGCCCAAAGAAGGGTTTAGAGTGGAATAAGAGTTCGGGTAGTGGTAAATTAGCCATTACTGGACCAACACCATTAGTGGGTAGACCTTCGGCACGTACGTTTAATATGACTGTTCAAGATGCAGTTGCATCAACAGATGTGGTAGCAGGTATCATTCCGGTCAATGAGATAAATGCTTATGTGCTATTTGACTCGGGTGCTACTTGTTCTTTTATAGCATGTGAATTTGCTAAACGATTAGGGTTAATTCCTGAGAAGTTACCTATACCTTTAGACGTTTAGGTAGCAAACGAGGAGATAATCCCCATTGAACATATTCATAAGAACTGTTGCGTAGAAATTAGGGGAAATAAGTTATCGGTAGATTTGGTACCGATAAGGTTAAAAGAATTTGATGTAATTCTTGGTATGGATTGGTTGGTGAACCATGAGGCAATTATAGATTGCTATAGGAAAAGTGTAAACATTCGGCTTTCTAAGAAAACCAAGGTAGTGTTTTTCGGTAGTAATTCACAGAGACACTCTTGTTATCTGTCGATGACACAAGTTAGGAAGATGTTAAGAAAAGGGTGTGTAGGTTATCTATGCCATGTGGTGGATACCCAAAGAGTGGGGACATCCTTGGATCAGATACCAGTTGTGCAAGAGTTTGTGGATGTATTTCCGGAGGAATTATCGGGTATTCCACTGGATAGGGAGGTAGAATTTGTAATTGATTTGTTACCGGGAACGGAACCAGTTTCAAGGGCACCATATCGAATGGCGCCAGTTGAAATGAAGGAGTTAATGGTTCAATTACAAGAACTGTTAGATAGGAAGTACATTCAACCAAGTGTGTCTCCTTGGGGAGCACCGGTGTTGTTTGTAAAGAAGAAGGATGGGTCGTTAAGACTTTGTATCGACTATCGAGAGTTGAACAAGTTAACGATTAAGAATAGGTACCCTTTACTCAGGATCGATGATCTATTTGATCAGTTGAAAGGGGCAAAGTATTTTTCTAAAATAGATTTGCGCACAGGGTATCATCAGTTGAAGGTGAGGAAGGAAGATATACCTAAGACCGCATTCAGAACTCGTTATGGTCACTACGAGTTTCTGGTGATGTCGTTTGGGTTGACTAATGCGCCAGCCGCATTTATGGATATGATGAACAGAGTGTTCAAACAATATTTGGACAAGTTTGTAGTAGTGTTCATTGATGATATTCTAGTCTATTCAAAGACGCTAGAAGATCATACGAAACATTTAAGAATAGTTTTGGAAACGCTAAGGAAGGAGAAGTTATATGCGAAATTCACAAAGTGTGAGTTTTGGCTTGAGAGAGTGCAATTTCTAGGACATGTTATTGATAAAGATGGCATTTCCGTAGATCCGGCCAAAGTAGAAGCAGTTAACGAATGGGAGCAACCGAAGACGCCGACGGAGATTCGGAGTTTTCTGGGGTTAGCAGGGTACTATAGAAGGTTCATTCCAGACTTTTCTAAATTAGCTACTCCGTTAACCAATCTGACAAGAAAGTCAGTGAAGTATGTGTGGACAGAGAAATGTGAGAATAGTTTTCAAGAATTGAAGAAGAGATTAAGTGAGGCACTGGTATTGTCCTTACCAGACGATACCGGGAATTTTGTAGTGTATAGCGATGCTTCGTATAAAGGATTGGGTTGCGTGCTCATGCAGCATGGCAAGGTCATTGCGTATGCATCACGTCAATTAAAGGATTATGAGAAGGTTTATCCTACTCATGACCTGGAATTGGCAGCTGTTGTTTTTGCCCTAAAGATATGGAGACATTATCTTTATGGTGAGAAATGTGAGATATACACGGACCACAAAAGTCTGAAATATATCTTCACACAGAAGGAGTTGAACATGAGACAGAGAAGGTGGCTAGAGTTAATAAAAGATTATGATTGTGATATTTTATATCATCCAGGAAAAGCAAATGTAGTAGTGGATGCGCTAAGTAGAAAGGGTAGAGAGAAATTATCAATGTTAACAACTCAGAATGAGTTGGTAACAGCAATGGCAAAAATGGAACTAGAAGTTAAGTTACCGGGGGAATCGGTAGAATTGTTATTTTCCATGGAAACCCAACCTACCATAGTGGAGCGGGTTAGGAAAGTACAACTGAGTAATGAGGGGTGTAAGAAGATATTGAATAAGATAGAAAAAGAAGAAAAAACTGAGTATAACCTCGATAAGGAGGGATTACTTCGTTTTGAGGGAAGAATTTGGGTTCCTAATGATCCTGAATTAAAAGAAGAAATTATGATGGAGGCCCATAGTTCGAGGTACTCGATACATCCCGGTAGTACGAAGATGTATCAAGACCTTCGTCGGAACTTTTGGTGGCCGAATATGGAGAGGGAGATAGCAGAATATGTTAGTAAGTGCTTAACTTGTCAAAAAGTTAAGGCTGAACATCAACGACCGAGCGGGTTGTTACAACCGTTAGAAATTCTAGAGTGGAAGAGGGAGCATATCACGATGGACTTTGTGGTGGGACTTCCAACAACAAGAAAAGGATACAATTCTATTTGGGTGATAGTGGATCGATTAACGAAATCGGCTCATTTTCTACCAATAGGAATTAGTTATAACTTAGATCAGTTAGCTAAGTTGTATGTCAAGGAAATTATTTCCAGACATGGAGTGCCTGTGTCGATTGTGTCAGATCGTGATCCACGATTCACATCGAACTTTTGGAGAAGTTTGCAAGAATAAATGGGAACGCAGTTAAGATTAAGTACGGCGTATCATCCTCAGACGGATGGTCAGAGTGAGCGGATAATTCAAACGCTTGAAGATATGTTAAGATCTTGCGTTATGGATTTCAAAGGGAGTTGGGACGAATTTCTACCATTAGTAGAATTTTCGTACAACAATAGTTTTCACGATAGTATAGGCATGCCGCCTTACGAAGCGTTGTATGGTAGGAAGTGCCGATCTCCATTGTGTTGGGATGAGGTGGGTGAACGTCAGATGTTGGGACCAGAGATGGTTCAGCAGACGGCGGGCATGGTAGAATTAATACGTGCTCGATTAGTTGCGGCTCAAGACCGGCAGAGGAAGTATGCAGATCCTCACAGAGAAAATAGAGAATTCGATGTAGGATCTTTTGTTTTTCTGAAAGTATCACCTTGGAAGGGGAAAATACGTTTTGGAAAGAAAGGAAAGTTAAGTCCAAGGTTTGTAGGACCTTTTGAGATTTTAAAAAGGATAGGGGAGGTAGCTTACGAAGTAGCTTTACCTCCAGAGATGGAACACGTTCATAATGTATTTCATGTGTCAGTGTTGCATCCTTATAAACCAGACTATAAACACGTGATAGAATATGAATCTATTCAGTTAGAGAATGACTTGTCCTATGAGGAACTTCCAATTCAAATTATTGATTGGAAGGAACAAGTTTTAAGAAATAAGGTCATACCTTCAGTGAAGGTGTTATGGAGAAACCACAATGTTGAGGAAGCAACGTGGGAGCTCGAAAGTAAAATGAAGGAAGATTTTTCTCATTTGTTTATGTAATTATAAGCTAAGATTCTGGGGACAGAATCCTTATAAGGGGAGAGAATGTAACGCCCGAGAAAATCAGATTTTTATTACAATTAAATTTTTATTTGATTATGTAAGTTAAATGAATTTAATTGAATTCTTTGTGAAATAAACTATGTGAAGGTCGTTCTATGAAATGTGCTAACGTGGTTAATATTCTGGCTACGTGGTAGAAATAGTTGTTTGGAATTTCCAAGACGATAATAATTGTTTTCTGAGAAGTTTCCGTAAAAACACTATTCATCTGTTTCTGTCCGGGGAATTATTTTGAAATTCTGAGAAACGCGTAATGATAGAATATCGTGATGAGATGGAATATCTGATAATATTTCATTTATGGCAAAAACAAAGTTTTCGCCTGCGGACTTAAAACCTTAGGGTTGAGTATATTGATTTCCGAGAAGGAAATAATATGCGTAGAAGGAATGGCATTAGGTTTTATTCAAGTGTTATACAAGTTGTGGTGCTAGTTAGTACCTATGTATAATACGTTAAGTAACTACGAGGTACAATACGATTATTGTACTTATGGTATACGAAAGGAATACGTGAAGCATACATGTAGAATACGATACGTATTATAGAATTAAGTTATGACTTAATGAGTAATTCATTTGTATTGGATTATGAGTAGCCCAATCAATTGAAGGACTAAGCCCAATGAGTTAGGTGGGTTAAGTCAAAGTCAAGGCCCAATGTTTATTTACTTAAGCCCAATTCACAAAAACCGAACTGTGGGTCGAATCGGTGGGTCACCCAATGGGTATAACCCATGGGGCAACCCATGGGATGTCATAAAGGGGAGGTGGGCCGGCCACCTTGGGGTGGACTCCAAGTATAATACTTGGTCACCAAGTGTTTTACTTGGTGACCACACATGAATAGTAAGGAGGTGGGGGTATATTGACCATTAAGCCCTCCATTTTCATTTCCTATAAATAAGAAGCTAGGTTGTTGTATTTTAGAGTTTCAAAGTTGGCAACCTAGATTATATTGAGAGAGAAAAGAGAGATAGACTTATAAGTCCTTCACTTGGGAAGCTTTGACAATTATTCTTCCAAGAGATTTTCTTAAGGAACTTGAGGTAATACTTCTTGTTCTTCATTATCCATCTCTTTGATTTTCTTTTATTATGGAGAGTCACAAAGGGGTGGTATATGCCTTGTATGAGGGAGTAAAGATGACTTACCATAGATTCAATCTCTATAAGTCATAAGCTTTCAAAAATAATAAGGTTTAATATAGTTGTTAAACCATGAAAATATTAATTGTGGAGGATCGATTGTTGATAAACGATTGAGCTCCATCAATACGATAGTTATGCATCTTGTTTGGTTAGGGGCTAGATATGAAATCCATGGAATATTCCATGTGATTTGGCTTAGAGAATGTTAGTAACGAAGTTATGGCGAATTTTACGGAATTAGACGTTAATCGTCGAAAACGTAGAAATTCCGGATGGGTAGTCAAAAGTTGTCGTGAGACTTGAAAATGTTGGTTTTCAATGTCAACACATGAGATAGGGTGATTAAGAGTCGTGGGTTCAAGAATTATCGGATTCCGACTTAAAACGAAGAAAACGAGCATTGAACGCTCATGAACGTTTACGAACGTATATAAAATGAACTCAATAGTGAATTATGAGTTAGCGGATTCGAAAGTGTCGAATTCTTATATGAACGCATAACGGATGTAATTCCTGACTTGTAGGAATTCGAATGGGTCAATTCGGATGTAAAACGAACAAATTAGGAAGCCGGGAGTTTCATTAGAAAACAAAAAACTGGTTTGTCAACTGATACACAGACTCGGCGTCGCAGCGCCAAAACTAGTACAAGATAGTGGCGCCGCAGCACCAGACTCGGCCGAGCCTCTGCAAACTCGCGCCCCAGCGCCAAGGTGCCGCGCCCCAGCGCCCATGTTGTGCAAGTGCCGCGCCCCAGCACCAACGTGCCGCGCCGTAGCGCCGGCAGTAAGAAAAAAAATTGACCCAGTTATGCTTTAGACTTTAGTTGGTTAAGGATCAATCGGAGTTGAGTTTATATACTCAATGAATGTATAAAGACTAATCCTATACTATTTATACTAAGGTATATGATATGAAACTTAGGAGTCTATTGTAAGTAAATAAAATATGTAAAATGAATGAAGTAATACTTTATTAATGAAGTTGAGTCCGGTTAATAAAATGTCCATAGAGAGGTAAACTGGGACGAAGGGTAATAAGTCATGTTGACTTTAATAAAAATATTATGTTAAAAACATAGAAGAGAAAGAGGCTGGTAGGAACAATATGAATAGTTGTTTGATAGCTAATTACTGTGTGCTATGTGAATATATCATGTAGATTCTGTAAAGGCTGTGGTCAGTCGAGTAAGTTATTGAAGACGCTGAAAGGCAAGTTTTCTTAACGCTTGTCTAACCTCTAAGTTAGCCAAGTTTTATGTGATTCATTGAATTGGAATTGCAAGCTTTGTTGTAAAAGAAAGGGTCAATGCTAGATTTTAACTCGGCTAGACTATTCGTAAGATATAGATTGATGATTTTCCATATCATTCTATATAGAAATGTTAACGTTATCCTATGCCAAGTAATTGGTACGGATGTGAAGGTAAGGTTTGTCTATGAACAAACAAAAGTATTTTCATCGATATTTCGATGGGCACGCGAGTTTGCCAAAAATATTAAACGTAAATACGTTTAATGAATGTAGTGTTGATCAATATAGAGTACTATAGGCTGATCACCTAGAAGTGCTCGTAAGTTATACGGATGAACGGCCTTAGTGCTGTGGACTCCTTTTCAAGTATGAAAAATTAAATTACTGTTCATGGTTTATTGACCGGTTCAAAATTTCTAATCTATTCTATACATTGGGAATTGATGTTATAAACTGTTACGATATTATTGATTCATAATACTTCATAACTATTGTTCAGATATGTTGGAATTGTTATATAATTCACGAATGTGGTATTCCTGTTATCCTTGATTAAACTTGCTGAGCTGTCATGCTCACTTCTTGCGTGAATTATATAACTGCAGTTAAAGGTGAACGTACTGAGAATGCCAAGAAAGATAAGGGCAAAGCTAAGATGGATGCTTAGGCATTGTGTAATAGTTTAGTAAGTTTGTATGTATTATACCTTATGAATAATGAACGATGTAACCGGTTTATGAACCTAGGAAGGATTATACTTTGATTTTAATAAGAACATAGTATTTACTCTTATTTTGTTGTATTTCAATGGAATGATGGTATTGATGTTAGTATAGTGGAGCACCATCTGTCGGGTTGGAAGATACCTGGATTTGGGGGCGTCACAGAATACTCCCGACTTATAATCATTCTAGGTTATAGAACGATTAATATACACATAGCACAAAATAGTATTAATAAAATTTCCTTTTATTAATAACTAATTCTTTAAACTTAAATTCTGGATAATCCAAAATTCCGGGTTATTACATTCTTCCCTCCTTATAAAAATTTCGTCCTCGGAATTTCTTAAAACCAAACCCTTATTTGGGTTCTCACATTCTTCCCTTCTTCACAGAATTTCGTCCTCGAAATTTTAACTTAGTCTTCTCCTCAACTTCTCTTCAAAGAAGTTCTAATCTTTCCATCATTCCAATCTCCATAACCTATCAAGAATCATGAAGTAGAAGGAATAACGAGGAATATAAAATATCCTTTAAACTATCTCATACTTTTGCTGAGGGGTCAAATTGACCATGAACTCTTTACTAGGTTAAACAGCCTCTCGCCGTAAACCTTTCTTACACGGTAAGTTTACAATCACAAAGAAAGTAACTACCTCTTCCATGTTCTCCTCAGACTTAGATTCCGCACCAAAATAATTTGGTTCGGCATAGATCTTCACAGAAAACTTGATTTTATTTTAATCATGACATACCATTCGTCTTAGCCAAATCAAGTAGCTTAGACCATATCAATAAATTGGATATCAACTTGAAACGTTCGTCTAGTCAAATCAATTGACATCGACTACTTCTTTAAATTCTTTTGCAATACATCAAAATATTTCATGACGTCATGATACCGCACTCTTCACAGTATGTTGAGGACTTCGTCAGTTTATGACTTCGTCATTATACATCATACCATAGCGGTTTGTTGATCCTAAGATCACATCTCACCAGGTTCAATTGCATTAATAACTCCATCCTTTTACCATCCTTGCATCAAATGCACTGATGATATAAAATTCATTTTGATATTTTAAATCAATTTCTGTCTAGCCGAAATAATTAACATAAACATACCAAGAATAGTTCTTTTAAAATCCATTGGTTCCAAAAGTCGAACCAATCCTTTCATTTTTCCAAAACTCGTACATCAACACGATTTCAAGAAATTTCGAAATCTAGCATAGCTAGATGACTTGGAATATCTTCTTACTTGTGACAATACTTAATCTTCTCTAGCACCTTCAATGCTAAGTCTACCAAAAATACTTACTTTCAGTCTAAACCTTCCTATACCTTAGTATAGTTCATACCTTAGTATAGTTCATCAACTTACCACACATTATGGGTTCAGGAACTTTCCATAATAGTATGAGTTTAAGAACATCCAGACAGACCTTAGACGTCTATTCGCTGAAACATTCAAAAACATACCATATTATTATGAGTCATGAACTTACCATAAGTATGACTTTCAAGAACTCGTACATAACTTATCGTTCTCTACCTATCAAGTATATACATGAGAACAAAATTCACCTTCTCGTTATATATATCTTAATAGCGCGACCACTTTCAATGATTATCACTGTAATAAACTGAGCAGTTCTTACACCAAAGCACAAACCTCTGCCCATAACAAAGGTTCACAAAACTCAGCCATCACATGAGTCCTCAATTGAAATTTTACAACTCCTAGCTTTCTCCTTACTTAATACGATTTTTCTTTAATTCGTATACTAACCCTTACAACTCAATCGGAGTTCTTCTTCCCGTACTACTTCGTAGTACCATTCATTCATAGCATTAGCTATAAATCATTCATCGTTTAACAGCTCATCTGTTACTACGATTTACTATGATCACGTGGTGATATTCTTATCCCTCTCTTTACGATTATAGTCTTAGGTACTCATACCTAAGGTTTATAACCTATCAGCTCTGATACCAACTTGTAACGCCCCGAAATCCAGTCTTTCTTCACACCTGGATTTCGTACGTCATGAGTATATCATTCATTCTGCATACATCATTATATATTGAAATATAACAACATACACTCTCAAATCCCAGGTTCTAAAAACCTTATAGCTTTTCTCATTACAAATAATGGTAATTACATTATTCATTTCATCTTACAAGAGTGACTTTTATCCGCCACCAAGGATACATAATCGTTCATTAAACTATTCTATAGTTTAATTCTTATCTTTCTGCATTACAAGTCTTCACTTGATCTTCTCGCTCATTCACATTCTGAATGGCACTTCATCTGGATACCGTCAGCTTGATCTATACGGGATCCTTAAGTTCATCTAACATCGTTCGCTGAAAATGTTTTTCATTTAAAGCAAGTGTGAGCATTCAATTGCCCAACAAGTCATAACAGTTTGAACAAACAAGTTCAGAATTCAAATATTTCTTTCGAACTTCAATAACCGAACAAAGGTTATGAAGCAGCTTGAATAATAGGAATAGTCTTGATTCCTATCATCTTAAAACATTAGTTACATGCACTTTGAAATACATTTAATCTCTACTCTCTTTCATGCACATTCTGTCTGGCTAGAATCAATAGCACAGAATTAACAGTAAGGGTTCATGTATAAACATAACATTCTTTTATTGAACAGTTCAATCATAGAACAGTTCATCTCATAGAAACACCAAAGTGTTCACATTGTGGCACAAGGCCTCATACATTCTACCACCTTGTACAAATATCGCACATTCGCACATAGACAGAACTTCTCAAGTTCAACATCTGAGAAGTTTAAGAAACTAACATCCATTTAAAAATATGAATGAAGTTAGGAAACTTGCCTTACGCACAACTACAGCTTACACTGAACTGCTCATTCCAATCCCTATAACACATAAGGAATTAACAAATACACCAATTAGTCATATACTTGACTTACTCATTGGTTTACTTAACTTTACTTCTTAAGGTTCGCGTTCTTGCAACATAAGTTTACGCGACTAACTTTCGTTACCGGTTTACGGCTTTATGACATACGGAGATGTCTTACTCAAAACGTTCATCATCTTGGATAATTTATATTCTTATATTATTCGAACCATTAAACCATAATGTTCGTTAAGTCAACTTCTTATTCCTTACAGCTTTCTGGCAACTAAATGCCATACCTCAGGATTCATTCTTTATCGTCTAAGTCATACAGTCTTTTGTATACTTGGAATGATCATTCAATGTCAATACTATGAGATCATAGCGTTAAACATTTCATATTAATTAATTCATACCTTACAACGTCCGGTTCATTCAACTCGGAACGTTGTCCAAGTTATACTTATTAACTCGGCTTCTTAACGTTATACGTCATTATCTTTAACTTAGTTTCTTCACCGTTCACGGTTAAACATGACTTGTTTTCGATGGAGACAAGTCATGTTTGGCATTATAGATTTACAGACTCGAAAATGGCTAGATTCCGACTTAGAACGAAGAAACGAACGTTGAACGTTCACGAACGTTTATCGTTTTTGTTAAAATGGACAAATAGGTGAAATTTTAGCAAACGAAGTAAAATAGATAAAATTCTTACGTGAACGCATAGAGTACATAATTTGTAAACCGTAGGCTCTTGAACGAGCCAATTCGGGCTTATAACGCAGAAGTTACGAGTCCGAGAATCTCAACTTTTGAAAAATCTGTCAAAAGTTTTTGTGGCACAGAGTCCGCGCCGCGCCGCGACTTCAAGTCATTTAGCCGGCGCCGCAGCCCCAAAGGGAGCCTCAGCCCCTGCAAACTCGCGCCGCAGTGCGACCATTAACAAAGAGACTCGCGCCGCAGTGCCGAGTCCGGTTTCTGGGCAATAGTTGGTGACGCCGCAGCTGTAACGCCCCAAAATCCGATCTATCTTCACACTCGAATTCCGTACGTCACGAGTACATCATTCATCCAATATACATCATTATATACTGAAATATAATAACATACATTCTATATTCCCAGGTTCTCGAAACCTTATAATCTCTTTCATTACAAATAATGATAATTACATTATCCTTTACATCTTGCACGAGTGACTTTTATCCGCCACCAAGGATACATAATCGTTCATTAAACTAGTATATAATTTAATTTTCATCTTTCTACATTACAAGTCTTCACTTGATCTTCTCGCTCATTCACATCTTGAATGGCACTTCATCTGGATACCGTCAGCTTGATCTATACGGGATCCTTAAGTTCTTCTAATATCGTTCGCTGAAAATGTTTTTCATTTAAAGCAAGTGTGAGCATTCAATTGCCCAGCAAGTCATAACAGTTGAACAAACAACTTCAAGAATTTAAACATTCTTTTCAGACTTCAATAACCGAACAAAGGTTACGAAGCAGCTTGAATAATAGGAATAGTCTTGATTCCTATCATCTTAAAACATTAGTTACATGCCCTTGTAATTCTTTCATTCTCTACTCTCTTTCATGCACATTCTGTCTGGCTAGAATCAGTAGCACAGACTTAACAATAACGGTTCATGTATAAACAGAACATTCTTTTATTGAACAGTTCAGACATAGAACAGTTCATCTCACAGAAACACTGAAGTGTTCACATTGTGGCACAAGGCCTCATACGTTCTAACACCTTGTACAAATATCACACATTCGCATATAGACATAAATTCTCAAGTTCAACATCTGAGAAGTTTTAGAAACTAGCATTCATTTAAAATATGAATGAAGTTAGGAAACTTGCCTTACGCACAGCTACAGCTTACGCTGAACTACTCATTCCAATTCCTATATAACACATAAGGAAAAACAACATGTACCAATTAGTCATATACTTGACTTACACATTGGTTTACTTAACTTTACTTCTTAAGGTTCACATTCTTGCAATATAAGTTTACGCGACTAACTTTCATTACTGGTTTACGGTTTTATGACATACGGAGATGTCTTACTCAAAACATTCATCATCTTTGATGATTCACATTCTTATTTTACTCACATTCGACTTTCATTAATCTTATTATCGTTTCCTGCGGCTTTCTTTGACACCATTCATATCTTACTTACTACTTTCGTCAACGTCCAAGTCATACAACCAGGGTATACTTAGAACGTTCGTCCAATGTGAATACGATTTACGAGGATCCTTTACGTATTCAACGTTAACATTGCTCATCTCTTAACCTCTCATTACCATTACTCAAGGTTTCAATTACTTTCAATTATTATCCATCCCCTGAACCTCATGTTCATTATTCTTTCTTAATGTCGAAGCCATACCGTTCATTGTATGCTAAGACCGATCGTTCCTCGCAGCAACGTTGCGTTCATAGCGTCTATACGCTTTACCGTTATCTTTTATTACCATGACATAACATCGAAATGTTATTCATTACCTTCATCACTCAACGTATAAGGAATCACAATCATAGCAATCCCTCACATTTGTTCATTACGACTACGGTCCCCGGCTATCGGTTACGTAATCTAGCTCTTACATTCTTTATCTTTTAATCTCGTTAAATCTTTTCGTTCAACCTTCACTGAAGGTTTAAAACACTTGATTAAGTGTTACATGTGACAACCCGAGAATTTAGAATTGTTTTTAAATTTTTATTTATTGATTTAAGGTTCAATATTAGAACCTAGACATAAAATTAGTGTATGCATTTGATATTTTTGAGAAGGAATCTTGATGATTTCAAAATTTTAGTGAATAATTTAGGAGAATTATTCAGGATTAAGGAAAACATAATTATGTTCTGTGTATATGTGTGCATGATGTGGTTAAGGGTCAAGGGTTGACCAGATAAAAGATATCTGTAGCAAACCCTAATTATATATTAAGAACGTCAACGTTCATTTAGAAAACCCTAGCGAATTCTTTGAGAACCCTAATGCTAAGAATAAAATCCTAAGGGTTAAAAGTTATGAGAGTAATGAATATGAATATTATGTGATGGTTTATATTTATTTATTATCTAAACAAATAAAAGAAACTAGTGTGATCCTAATTTTATATTAGGAATGAGGAATTGAATAACTTAAGGGTTATGATACGGGAGAATATTAGAATATAAATTTGCTAGTTTTAAGAGATTTATTTTATACATCTCAAGTAATTAATTTTATAACCTAATTATAGCAAGTCTAATTGGGTTAAAAAATTTAGGGCATGTAAGTAAGGATTTAAATTATAATTGTGTACATGAAAACCTTAATTTAATATTAGGGAATGGTAATATTAAGAGTATTGGAATATGATATATTTTTTTATATGGCCCAAAGGAATTAAATTTAAAAGTCCAAAGAGAGTTATATGGTCGCCCAAGAGTTGGCCCAATCAATAATTTAAAAAGCCCAAAATTTGATCCAAGTATGGGGGGACTTTTTGGGCATTTAGTAAGCTAATTAATGAAATAAAAGCAAAATAAAAAGGGGCAAAAGGAAGGCCACTTGGCCGGATAGGAGAGGAAGAAAAGGAGGGGGAATGCATCACATGGTTAAATGAATCTTCCCCTCATTTGTCCAAATTGTTTACCAACTCCAAGCTAGGTGTCACTTGGTAAATTAGTCCAACACTTTTATTCACATGTGCAAGTAATCCAAGGCTAGCAAGTAAACTAATGGGTAGATACATTCCTAACATTATTACACTAAACAAAATCCAATTCTTCACTTCTCTCTCTCATTTTCTCTCTCACTTTCCAAGTTGCTAGGTAGAGAAAAACAAAATAATAGAGAGAGAAAGGGGGCTGCCAAAATTTGTAGTCATGGAGAGTCTAGGAGAGGTCTTGGATCTTCATACAACTTAAACTCATAAGCTACTTTGAAGGATCAAGAAGGTTTGCAAGAAGAAAAATGTAAGAAATTGAAAATTTTCAATTTTTGTGCTCTCTTATGTTAGATCTTTATGAACCTAGTAACTTTTGCTTTGGATCTTTAAAAACTCATGATTTAGATGAGTATTGTTATTATATATGTGTATCAAAGTATTTTTGAAATCAAAAGTTAGATCCAAAGTGAGAAAATCAAGTTTTTACCAAAATGGTTAAGAAAAAGCTTTCCTTTGTATGCTATATATATTTTTATGTTAGATTCTTTGGGTTCATGTGGTAAATGGTCTATAACCTGTTAGCATGCTAGATACATGAGTTAAGGGCAAAACCCCTTTGGAATCACTCAAATATGTTAAGAAATGAACAAGTTATGTATTAAATCCCAAACTACCCTAACTGTTGAAAACAAGCTAAGGATTAGTCACTTCTGTCCATTTTTCCGGGACCAAAACAGAACCAAAATGGATGTTTGATTTATGTAACTGTAGTTCGGGAAAATACGAATCCAACGATACCTACTGGACCTAAATCCGATTGGTAGATTCCGTTTTATAAGTGTTTCCGTTAAGGACCCCAAATCTGGAAAAATGAACCAACTGTTGACGAAAACCTTGGTCACCAGTCACTTTGGGCCTGATTTCCGGGACCTAGACAGATAGGAATTTGGTGTTTGAAAAATGAAAAGTGTAGTTCAAGAAGATACGGATCCAACAAAATTGACGGATTGTTAATCGGAGTTATAGATCTCATTTTATTTAAAATTTAGTAAAGGACTCCAAAACTGCAAATGGCCAAAAAGTTGCTGCCCAGATTTTTGCGAGGGCTGTTTTGGCAACTTATTTTGTGAAATAAATTCTGGTCTTCTGGGACATGAAAATATATGGTATTAAGTACCTTGTGTCCAAAAATGAACGCATTCTGACTTAAAATGACCAAGTTATGACCATTTCAATTTTTGTGATTTTTCGACGAAAATCGCTATAACCGGAGTTCTATAACTCCGATGGCCACGAAATTTAAACCGGAGTGTCACGTTAACACGTATAAGATTGTGCCAGGAGATGGGAATTTCTGGAGTTAGGTAAGAGGTAGCTAATTTCTTAAGGAATTAACTAAAAATGATTTTTGTAAAATACTAAAGGAAGTTGGAAAATTATGGAAAAATACTTTTTGTGTATGAAATATATGTATATGTGCTTGGTCAAAGGATAAAAAAAAATTGATTTGGTATTTTTGTGTTAAAGATATGGAATCCAGCTTGCTGGAATGAGTAATCGGTTGCATCCAGCTTGCTGGATTGAAATATAGTTCACTGTTTTAAAAATATGTTGAATCCCGGTTGCTGGATTGCAATCTAGTTACTGGATTTGATATCCAGTTTGCTGGATTATAGTTTGGTTTGCTGGATTGGCCATCTAGATACTGGATTTAGAATCCAGCTTACTGGATTCCAAATCTGGGTTGCTGGATTGGTATTTGACTTTTATGTTCAAGAAAAACTTATAATATATGAGATTAAAGTATTTTTAAATCATATAAATATAATATTAATGATAAAAGAATTATGTGTTATTTAATTCAGTTAAATACGTTATTAATGATTGAAAATTTGAGATAAATAATAATAATTATTTAAAAATTATTACGAACTTATGAAAATTATTTTGACTGCTTAGAAAATTGTTTAAGATATTGTTAAGTGTTTAGTCAGAGTTTAATTGAACTTAGACTCGATAAAAGTCCGACTAGACCGTCGGGATGATAGAATTGTGTTGGTTTCAACTCGGACTTTAATAGCCTAACTTAATGCTAAGTTTTATGTGCTGAATAGACTGATAGGATTATGTGTTATGTGTTTAGGTTATTCTATGTTTATATATATAGTAGTATTATATTGTGATGATATTATTCTAATATTGGAGATCTATATTACTAATATTAGGTCTTCGGATAAAGCGTTATAAGTTGTGTTGCGGTAATCAACGGTTCAGGCAAGTTTGTATTTACTTAACTCTACTAAGAGTGTTTCATTCGGATAAGTTTATGGTTAATCATTGCTGATTGCCATGTATAATTGTACTCTGTACATATTGCATGTATAAGTCAGGTATGAAAGGCTGATCACCTTCATTACCAGTTGTTCCAGATATATTTGTCCATGTATAATACTTGTTCAGTCATAAATTTGTTCCTGCTAGTTCACAATTATATTGTTGAATTATAGCCAGCCAATTATTCATACTCTTTCAATCATGATATATCGTTATATTGTTGTACTTAAACTTGTTGGGCAATCCTTATGCTCACCCTTGCTATATCATGATAAAACATTGCAGATTAAGGCGAATGCTTCGGATATAAGGAAAGGTTAAAGACGGTTCAAGCTTTAGTTTACGTGTGCAGTTAGAATTGTAATAGTATTGTATATTAATGTGATTGTAAGTTAAATAAGTTATGTAATGTGTATTAAGTTAAGGTTACTCGACCTTGGGGAATAGTGAGTGTATGTAATGTATAAACAATTTATGTTTATATCTTTCGCAAATAGTAATAGTGTTAGAATGATCAAACCGGATCGGAGGTGATTTAGGACCTGGATTCGGGGCCCTCACAGTTGGTATCAGAGCTGTAGGTTATGAACCTTAGGTAGGAATACCTGAGACTAATAACCACAGTGATTAGGATAAGTACTAATTCACATAGAGTTAGTTGGTCGGTAAGATTCAAAGACGAATCTCGGCGAGTTATTAGATACAGAGTTCCCTAACTCTGATAATAAAGTTGAACAGTTGTGGTGAATAGATAGAGTTTAAAAGACTAAAAGTGCAGTGTTAGAAGATCGTAAAACAAAACGATCATAGTATAGAAATGAATCGTAATATATACGATAAGATCACCCCGTGATCTGATAAAGTGATAGCAGGGATAAGAATCAATCTAATGATTGAAAAGTTACAGCAAAGTTTGTTGTGTGGCAGTTGTACAATGAAATTGTACTATGAAAACTCATGAAAGAGTTATGGATTATGAATACGGATTAAATGAAATTCGTATTAAAAAGGGTGTTAGTGGTAGGTGGGGATTCAATTGAGGACTCGTGTCAGCCGCTGAGTTGTATGATTCTTCGTATGGGAGCTGAATTGTACATGGTGCAAAAACCACTTAGTTTCTGGCAATGATAATCATTGAAATGTTTGTGTCGTGCTATTTGCTATATGCGTGTTAAGAGGGTGATTCCTTTCTCATGTGTATAACAGATAGATAGGTCATAGGTAGAGGATATAAGGTTAAGTACGAGTTCTTAAAACTCATACTTGTGTGACATACTTTACTCATAGTTATGTGAAATATTTATGAACCCCTCAGCGAATGGACGCCAAAGGTCTGACTAGGACAAGTTCTTAAACTCACATGATTGTGGTAATTTATGGACTCATAAGTGTGGTTTTACGAACTGGATATAGTTATGTGTAAACGGAATATCGAGGAAAATAGGAACAGATAGATGGTTAAGCAAATGATTATTAGTGGAGACTTAAGTTTTTCGAAACTCCTAGCTATGCTAGACTTCGAAATGATTGACATCAAGCTAAATACGCACTATGTGCCTTTAAAAAAATATGTAGACTCGTAATCATTTTTGAAACGTTTTAAAGTATAGTATATGCTACTTATTTCAGCTAGACACAAATGATTTGAAATATCAAAATTTGTTTTATTTATCACTCATGTACCATGTAACCTGGTGCAGAGATGATATAAATTTGATGGAGTTGTAAATACAGGAATACTTAGTGTGAATTTGACCTAAAGTCGCTATTCCACTATTGTATGATGTGTTATGACAAAGTCATACAATGACGACATCCTCAAACGGACTGTTAATACAGTACGGCATCATGGCGTCATTCTCAAAAATATTTTCAAAAAAATTTTAATTTGCCAACGGGGTTTGGCTACACCTAAATAATTCGATTGAATTGAATTATTGATATGAGTCTATGCTATTTGATTCAGCTAGACCAACGTTTATGAAAATTCTAAGTGTTCTTTGAAAATTTTTCCGAACCAAACTATTTTGGTGCGGAATTCTATGACAAGACTGAGGTGAACTATGTAGATTGGATTAAATAATTCAATAGCGAGAATATTCGCAAGACATGATAAACGTACGTACTAGCAACAGTAGTTTACCTTCTTCGTGATTGTAAATATATTGTTAACCTATATAATACCTTTTTCTTAATTGAAATAGGTAGCAGGTAGTAATACCTACAAACCTCAATAGTTCATGGTCTATATGACCCCTCAGCACAATTTGAAAACATTTACTCTTGTGAGTGGTGTATTGGGTAGCATGTGATGATATGTGTGTGAATGGTGTAAGGTGTAAGGTGTAAGGTAAATTTTGCGGACGAAATTTTTAGAAGAAGGGGTGAATGTGACAACCCGAGAATTTAGAATATTTTTAAAATTTTTATTTATTGATTTAAGGTTCAATATTAGAACCTAGACATAAAATTAGTGTATGCGTTTGATATTTTTGAGAAGGAATCTTGAGGATTTCAAAATTTTAGTGAATAATTTAGGAGAATTATTCAGGATTAAGGAAAACGTAATTATGTTCTGTGTATATGTGTGCATGATGTGGTTAAGGGTCAAGGGTTGACCAGATAAAAGATATCTGTAGCAAACCCTAATTATATATTAAGAACGTCAACGTTCAGTTAGAAAACCCTAGCGAATTCTTTGAGAACCCTAATGCTAAGTATAAAATCCTAAGGGTTAAAAGTTATGAGAGTAATGGATATGAATATTATGTGATGGTTTATATTTATTTATTATCTAAACAAATAAAATAAACTAGTGTGATCCTAATTTTATATTATGAATGAGGAATTGAATAACTTAAGGGTTATGATACGGGAGAATATTAGTATATAAATTTGCTAGTTCTAAGAGATTTATTTTATACATCTCAAGTAATTAATTTTATAACCTAATTATAGCAAGTCTAATTGGGTTAAGAAATTTAGGGCATGTAAGTAAGGATTTAAATTATAATTGTGTACATGAAAACCTTAATTTAATATTAGGGAATGGTAATATTAAGAGTATTGGAATATGATATATTTTTTTATATGGCCCAAAGGAATTAAATTTAAAAGTCCAAAGAGAGTTATATGGTGGCTCAAGAGTTGGCCCAATCAATAATTTAAAAAGCCCAAAATTTGATCCAAGTATGGGGGGACTTTTTGGGCATTTAGTAAGCTAATTAATGAAATAAAAGCAAAATAAAAAGGGGCAAAAGGAAGGCCACTTGGCCGGATAGGAGAGGAAGAAAAGGAGGGGGAATGCATCACATGGTTAAATGAATCTTCCCCTCATTTGTCCAAATTGTTTACCAACTCCAAGCTAGGTGTCACTTGGTAAATTAGTCCAACACTTTTATTCACATGTGCAAGTAATCCAAGGCTAGCAAGTAAACTAATGGGTAGATACATTCCTAACATTATTACACTAAACAAAATTCAATTCTTCACTTCTCTCTCTCATTTTCTCTCTCACTTTCCAAGTTGCTAGGTAGAGAAAAACAAAATAATAGAGAGAGAAAGGGGGCTGCCGAAATTTGTAGTCATGGAGAGTCTAGGAGAGGTCTTGGATCTTCATACAACTTAAACTCATAAGCTACTTTGAAGGATCAAGAAGGTTTGCAAGAAGAAAAATGTAAGAAATTGAAAATTTTCAATTTTTGTGCTCTCTTATGTCCACGACTCACGTTTTATACGTTCTCTTACATTCTTATGAAACCCTACACGTTCGGGTTCATTTACTAACCTTTAAATTTTCGTTCTTCTTTTATAAAAATTTTGCCATAACTTCGTTATAGCTTAATTTTAATCCGTTCTTCATGAATGTTTCTACCGTTCCTAACCAAGAAATAAGCATCTAACTTATACGCGATGGTTTTAAACTTGTCCATCAACAACAATTACACTACGATGGTTTTAAATTTGTCCATCAACAACGTTCTTCGTGTGTTCTTCGCGTTCTTCGTTCGTTCTTCATTTTAATCGATATTTTGGATTACAATTCTTCTTTTTCTTGGAATTTGATGTTATAGAACACAATTCCTTACTTATTTCACCTACTCATTCATAAGATTCATTCAGATCACTCAAAATCCTTACGAATCTTATACTTCTTTAAGAAATTTATAAACTAAATTTCTAATTCTTATTTCTTCATTTGCTTATGATTTCAACCATATGAACTCATCTCTAACCTTATCTACTTCTTATCTTCATTAAGTTATGTTTTTAAACATAAAAACTTAAAGAAAAATTAGAAGAAACTAGTGTTCGGATTACCGTTCTTCTTTAATCTTCTCCCGTCGGACAAAGTTTGTACACGGGCTAGCCTTTCCTCTTCCTTCTCCTCCCATCCGAACCCTCTCTCTCTCCCTCAATGTTGTAGGATTTTCAAAATCCAAAACAAATGAGCTTAAGCTTTCTATTTATAGAAAACCAAGGTTAGGGGCATTTTAGTCTTTTCGCCACCCTAACCTCCTTACTATTCATAACTTAGCCACCAAGTTTACTTGGTGGCCAAGTGGCCGCCCCACCTCCTTTGCTAGCTTCCCTTGGAAGCTTCGTGCTTCCGTGAATCGGAATTCGTCCGACAGTTCAAAAACTGCGATTCTCGGAATCCAAATATTTTTGGATATTTCGTCTTTCCTTTACTGACTAATTATTACGTATTCTTCGGATCTTCGAAAAACTAAAAAATGCTTTTCGACGTTAAGCGTTTTCCTTCACGTTTTACCCTAACGTAGCTAAACGAATGAAAAGTACACAGCGGTACTTTTCGCCATTTTTATTTCTTCCGATTTCTGCACGTTTTTCGAGAAAAACTTTTATCGGCTTACTTAACTTTTCATGATATATTATCATCAAATCTTTCGACGAAATGTCATTTTGACATACCGAACTCTCAGAAAGGCTTAGGTTATTCAAACCATAACCCTTAGGTTTCGTCGGGTGAATAGTACCTATTTCGTCTTTTTCCCCGAAAATATTGTCTCTGGAAAAATTTTATTTTCGTCTTGAAAATTCTTACTCGTTCAATCTAGCTCGTAGCCAGAATACTCCGGACTTATAATCATTCTAGGTTATAGAACGATTAATAAACACATAGCACAAAATAGTATTAATAAAATTTCCTTTTATTAATAACTAATTCTTTAAACCTAAATTCTGGATAATCAAAATTTCTGGGTTGTTATAGGTTGTCTCGAAGTACGTGAACTCAGACACTATAATGTCCACTCGAACTTTTAGATGTGCAATCCGGGCATCCGTTTGAGGTATACATGACCTATTTCGGACCGTCGTTGTCAAGAGTTGTACAATGGCATGGGATGAGAGTTTGTATGAAGTCATTAAAGATGGGACGGTGTCCTCCGGCCTTCAAGCTTCAACTTCCATCCGTTACCCTGCACAATAGTCACTCGGGATTGGTTATTCTTGTGGGACATCGTTGCGTAGAGACGTGACGTGGCATCGTGTTGACGAGATGACGATGTTGCCCCTCACCGGTGTTATCGCCGGATTGGGCTGATAAAGAAGACGTTGCTCAGGCTTCCCTAAGATTGGACTGCTGCAATTTGTTGATGGTCCTCATTGTCATCTTTGAGGTGTGCCTGTTTTCCCGATGTTTTCGTTGGGTTGGTACAGTGTATCTCACCATGAGCGTCAAGATTGAAGCTGGTCGCATTTGAAACAAGCATTTTCGGGGTTATCACCGAAACTACATTCCTTGGGGTTATCACCAAGGTTGGTGGCTATTTCCATGGTTGGGACTGAGACTGGATACCTCGGGGTTATCTTCGAGATTAATCGGTCTTCTCCGGTGTGTGTTCCGGTATTGTATCTGCAGGCCCCGGGGTCATATCTGAGGTTGGAATTGTTACTCCCAGATTGCGATCCAGTGTTGATGCTGAACTTTCGGTAGTATCCGGTATGGACTTGGATTGTCTTTCAGGGTTCTCTCGTAAAAGACGAATCGGTCCTCCTGCAATGTTAGTAACAATAGTACAGAAAATTTTGAGTGTCTACAGTAGAGAAAGAATTCTACTATCTTCTAAGATTTAAAAGTCCATCATCAATATTTTATCCCTGTAACATCAATCAATATACATCTTGAATCAAATATTCATCTTTGCACTACAGGCCAAAGATATTCATTTGTATCACCAGTTGGTTATGTTCATCTCAACACCTGTTCATCTTTGCACTACGGGCCAAAGATACTTATTAGGTAATCATTCATCTTTGCACTACAGACCAAAGATATTCAGTAATATCATCATTTAAGATTGAGGATGATGAAAAATATCTTAAAGAAAACTAATCCAGTGAGATAAAAGATCAAAGATTAGGAATTCGTACTTTAGTTTATCCAAGTTCAATAATACTCCATAATAACCAATTGTGAAGCAAAATTCAAAATTAAAGATCAAAACAAGGATACAATCAAAGATAGTAACCATAATAGACATCTTGGACAAAAAGGAGAAAATTTCATTTTTCGGTGAAAAGTGCCTTATTCGTAAATAGTGTTGTATACGTGAATAGTGCTGTATACGTGAATAGTAACCCCGACACAAAAAGGTAAAAATTCCATAATAAAATCTATACCATTATTTCGGTATAATGATATTGAAAGAATAACATCATTAGGAAGAAAATAACATCCCTTGCCTCAAAATAACAGTACTTCTGATCGGAATATCTGTATAAGGCTGAAGGAAACTTGCACTGAATAGAAACTCACAATGTATCTAAATACTCAAAAAATACGCTCGATAATATAGAGAGAGAAAGAGAGAAAACTTGTTTCTGGTGTGATTTTTAATTCTAACTAATCACCCTATTTATAGAAAAATGCTTAGAACGCCATAGCAGACTAACCTGCTACCTGATGACTTTACCTGCTACTATTCAAGCCCACCACTTTTGAAAAAAAATTCCAGCACATTTTATTACTCACCAACCAAAAGTGGGGCCCACCAAATTTTTATAAAAACATTTATTTTTAAAACTTCAATAATTCATAATAAATAGCCCTTTTATTAGAAAAATTCGAATCTCATGTCTATTCCATAGAAAATTAAATTCTCTACAACTTTGTAAGTTTAAGTTTTTCCAAATTCCAAACGAAAAATGACCGAAATTCACAAACGGACGATTTTCAACACCTCTATTCCGACAAAATACTGATAAAATACCTCAGCATTTATTCCTTCATTTTTATCCACATAAAATAAATATATTCATCATTTATATCCACATAAAATAAATATTTTCTTATTATATAAATCATTAATTAATTATTCATAAATAATATTACAGAATCACAATTATGGCAACCAGGTCTTCCCAGGAAAGAGAGGGCTTTTCGATAAGGATTTCTCCTTATTGGCACACAATTAGATGACCAAACCCCTTTCCTAGACAGAACTTCTTTCGACATTGCCAATAATATTGTCTAATAATATTATTTAAATAATATGAATTATTGATCTAATAATGGAGATAATGTGCATTGACAATTATTGAAATAACAATAATATAAAATATCAACGCAGTAATTATTGAATCAATAAAATAAAATATTAAATAATAATTACTATAACAATTATTGAGTAGTGCATTCTTACGTAAGAATCAATAATTTCAAAAATACTATGCAATACCGTGTGCTACTGTGCAACCACGTGCATTACTGTATTTTAACCACCGGGTATTCCAACAGTGTTAACGATAACCATTACGCCATTATTTATAAAAACTCAAATTTGTCGTTTTCTTCATCCGACTGTTATCCGTTATGGGGCCCACAAATGACTGTGCCGTCGTACGAATATTCCCCGACAGCAAGAATATTCCACGACCAAACGAATATTCCCCGTCAAAATAAATATTTTATAACCACTTGCTTATTTTACAAAATTTGCACATTTCACCCATAACCAAAGTATTATATCAAATTAACATTTTATTATTCACAATAATAAATAGAGGAAATTCGATTTTATTCTTTAAAAAGTTGGGGTCTTACAACCTTCACTTCTTATGAAATTTCGTCCTCAAAATTGACGTACGCACCTGGTGTTTCGAAAAGGTGAGGATACCTCGCTTTCATTTCTGATTCTAACTCCCAGGTCATTTCTTAAATAGCATGGTTTCTCCATAAAACCTTAACTTGTGGTATAACCTTGGAGCATAGGACATGCTCTTTCCTATTCAAGATCTTAACAGGTATCTCATCATACGTTAAATCTTCGGCTATTTCGTCCGATTTTAACTCAATAATGTGGTTCGGGTCTTTCACATATTTACGAAGCATAGATTTGTGAAAAACATTATGAACACGAGACATGTTTGGAGATAATGCGAGTCTATAGGCCACATTTTCTATTCGGTCAAGAATCTCAAATGGACCAACAAATCTTGGATTGAGCTTTTCTCTCTTCTCAAATCTTGTAACTCCTTTCCATGGAATAATACGTAACAATACATGATCCCCAATATTAAATTCTACTTCCTTTTGATGTAGATCCGCATAACTCTTTTGTCGATCCTGTGCCATTTGTATACGTTGTCGAATCGTTTCGATCTTTTCTATAGTTATGCGTACCAATTCTGGTCCCAATAATGTTGCTTCTCCGACCTCATCCCAACATACTGGAGAGCGACACTTTTGTCAATACAATGCTTCAAATGGAGCTAGGCCTATACTTGCTTGGTAACTGTTGTTGTAGGAGAATTCCACCAATGGTAGGTACTTATCCTAAATCCCTTTGAAATCTAGGACACGGAGTCTTAATAGATCTTCAAGAGTTTGAACAGTCATCTCTGATTGCCCGTCCGTTTGAGGATGGTATGTCGAACTGAATCGTAAATTCGTGCCCATAGCTTTCTACAAGCTAACCCAAAATCGTAAAGTGAATCTTGGGTCACGATATGAAACTATGGATAGTGGCATGCCATGCAATCTCACAATCTTATTTACGTACATACTAGCAAGACGTTCAAGGGAATAAGTCTCCCGTATAGGCATGAAATGAGCAGACTTGGTTAATCTATCAACAATGACCCAAATCGCATCTATGCATTGAGAAACCTTAGGAAGACCCGTAACAAAATCCATAGTAATGTGTTCCCACTTTCATTTTGGAATCTCAAGTGGTTGCAATGGACCCTTTGGCACTTGATGCTCCGCCTTTACACGTTGACAAGTTAAACACCTCGAGATAAACTTCGCGATCTCTCTTTTCATATTGCTCCACCAAAATGTATGTCAAAGATCATGATACATTTTGGTACTCCCAGGATGGATTGCACACGGTGTGTTGTGTGCCTCCATCATGATTCTATGCTTCAAGTCAGAATCGTTAGAAACACAAAGTTTGGAGTTGACTCGAAGTATTCCTTCTTCATTAATTCTTGCTTATGGAATATCACCTTCTTGCACTTTCTTCTTTATACGCATCAGCTCCATGTCTGTAGCTTGAGCAGCTTTAACTTTATCGATTAAAGTCGGTTCTACTCGTATGTTTGATATCATCACGTGGGTACTTGGAGCCTTTACCTCTATCTCCATCCTCTGCAAGTCATACAAAATGGACCTTTGTGTTAACAACATTACACTCATACTCGCATATGATCTTCTACTCAATGCATCAGCTACTACGTTTGCTTTTCCAGGATGATATTGGATGGTATGGTCATAATCTTTCAACAACTCGAGTCAACGTTGATGCCACATATTGAGTTTCTTTTGGGTGAAAAAATATTTGAGGCTTTTATGATCTATATAGATCTCCACTTTCTCCCTATACAGGTAGTGTCTCCAGATCTTCAACGCAAAAACGACTGCTGCCAACTCCAGATCATGAGTAAGATAATTCCTCTCATATTCTTTGAGTTGTCGCGAGGCATAGGCTATGACTTTCCCATGTTGCATGAGAACACATCCTAACCCTTTTCCTGAAGCATCGTTGTAGATAACAAATCCATCCGAACCAGATGGTATTGTCAGAACAGTTGCCGAAATGAGTCTTCTCTTGAGTTCTTGAAAACTCTTCTCACAATCCTCGCTCCAACTAAATTTTGTATCTTTACGAGTCAGCTGAGTTAACAGAGTAGCGAGTTGAGAAAATCTTTCCACGAATCTCCGATAATACCCAGCTAAGCCCAGAAAGCTACGTACTTCGGTCACCGACTTCGGTTGCTCCCAACTTTGTATGGCTTCAATCTTCGTCGGGTTGACAGATACTCCATGTTTTGACACCACGTGCCCAAGGAATGCTACTTCCTCAAGCCAGAACTCGCATTTCTTCAGCTTGACATATAGCTTGTTTTCACGAAGCCTTTGTAGTATCAGCTTCAAATGGTGCTCATGATCTTCACGCTTTTGGAATAGATGTGGATGTCATCAATAAAGACAACAACGAACTGATCCAAATATTCTTTGAACACACGGTTCATCATATTCATGAAAGCAATAGGAGCATTAGTCAATCCAAAAGACATGACTAAGAATTCATAATGCCCGTACCGAGTTCTGAAGGCAGTCTTCAGAATATCCTCAATTTTAATCTTTAGCTGATGATATCTAGAATGAAGATTGATCTTTGAAAAGAATTGTGCTCCTTATAACTGGTCGAACAAGTCATCAATGCGAGGTAGCGGATACCTATTCTTTATGGTGACATGGTTCAACTCTCGGTAGTCAATACAAAGTCGCACACTCATCTTTCTTCTTTATGAATAAAATAGGAGCACCCCAAGGAGATGTACTAGGACGAATAAAACATATGTCCAACAACTCCTGTAGTTGGACCTTTAACTCCTGAAGTTCAATAGGAGCCATTCGATATGGGGTTTTAGAAATGGGCTCTATACCAGGTTCAAGCTCAATAAAGAATTCAACTTCACGTTCTGGGGGTTGACCGGGAAGTTCTTCAAGAAATACGTCAGGAAATTCACTAACAATAGAAATATTATTCAAATTTGACGTGTTTTTGTTCAAGTATGTGACATGGGATAAGAAAGCTTGACATCCATTTTTTAATAAACGAATAGCTTTATGGCTTGATATGACAATGATTGAATTTAGTTGTTTGGTTATTTGAATTCGCATAACATGTTGGTTAGGAATATGAAAACTAACAACCTTACGAAAATAATCAATTTTAGCATGATGAGTGGTTAACCAATCAATCCCTAAAATCACATCAAATGAAAGTATTTTTAACGAAATAAGATTGGCGTGTAATATTATTGTTCCAACTTGAATCAAGCAAGATTTATAAACAGTAGATGTAATGAAAGTTTCTCCTAACGGAGTCTCAACAGATAAGTCAAGGTCTAATTTCTCCGGAGTCAAGTTCAAACGTTGAGCATAAGTAGGAGAGATAAAAGAATGGATAGAACCGGTATCTAGTAAGGTATAAACTTCGCAAAAATTTATGATTAACTAACCCGTGATAACTTCGTTCGGTTCCTCGCTTTTTGGAAAGTTATGAAAGGCGCTCTCACTTGAACCACCGATTTTGACTTGTCTGGGACAGCTTTTGGTGTCATCATTATCGCTAGAATTGACTTTTGCTATAGGGCATATTCCAGCCTCAACTGCTTCATTGTACTCCTGTTTCATGATCTGAATCATTAATCTTCGACCCATATCGAATTGGGGTTGACCGCAATGTACAGGGTAATTCAAAACTCGATGTTGGGTTCTCTCAATTGTTGTCCAAAAAGAGAAATACATATAATCTATTTTAGCCTTCTTAGATCGGACATCTCTTTTCACAATATCAACGCGTCGTGCGACTTTTACCCATGCATCACTCATTCTCACTCGTTCAGTTGTTTCTTCTTTCAGCTCAGATTCCAGCTTTATCATCTTATACTCTGTCAAAGAGTGCTTCTGTTCAAGCATCACATATCGGGTAACACAAGCTTGAATCGTTGCATCCTTTTGCTCCACGACCGTCTGCCGTTCTTCAGCCTGGTCTTCTAACTCATGAATACGAATTTGCAATTCTATATTTTGATCATAAAATTCTTCTAATAAATTCTCCTCAGGTTCCTCTTCTTCCTCACTCTCAGCTGCTACATCTGCGACTAGCTCGAGTGCAACTATTATACAAACTCAAAAGGAGTCCTCATTACAATTATTGATACACTATTTTACAAAATAGTGAGGACTACTAAAACAACTATCTTGAATCATCACTCCATACCTGATAAGTGGATTTAATATACACGAATCGATGTTCATTTCAAGCTTAAATTCGTTGTTATCTTCTTGTTTTGTGTTCGTTCTCACTTGTTTTATGTTCTTTTATGTGTAGGGTGGTCATGGAGGCAAGTGGTGAAGAAAGACGGACTTTTGAAGCGAAAGTGGAAAAATGCATGAAATGGAAAATTTCCTTTAGCAGTTAGTATTCCCGCCGGGGTGGGCCTTATTAGCCTAGCACCCCCCGCCGGGGCGGTGGTGCCGAAACCTGAGACTCCTGTTGGCTTTTGAAGACTGCTGCAACATGGATTTTTGATGTTTTGTTAGGCGCCTGGACTCTTATAAAAGGGAGACCTCGGCAAGAACGTAAGGAGAACTAGATATTACGTTGCAAACAACAAATCACACAACACAAGAAGCATATTACCGAGATAAATTTCAGGATTCAAGTGCAAGCTTTGGAGGAGTAATTTGAAGAGATTATCGTGACGATTGCAATTCTAGGCTACGTGAAGGGTGTTCATTATTCGTCTTCTCTTTATTCTTTTATTTGTAATTGGAAGGACAATTTCATTAGATTATTCAGTTTTTAATTCATTCGTTATGAACTAATTCGCTTATTAGACTTGTGATGGATCCTTGGGTGGAACGATGATGTTATAACTTTGATTTCCAATTCAATAAAATATTTTCAGTTTATCTATGTTAATTCGAGCGTGAATTTATGAATTACTTGATCAACAATTCCTTGTGGATTTGAATGGAATCGAGAGAGGATATTCAAAACTATACCTAGTTAATATAACATGTGTCATGAATTTTGTGAATAACAGATTTTTGATTATTGTTAAGGTAGAGATATGCTTGACATCATATGTAATCGGATAGAGAACTTGAGCTTAAACCTTCTTTAATTTTAGTTCACATAGAGATATAGTGAGTTGGTTGATTTAGGTGTTTAACTTGTTTCTATCTTAATTGTGGATTTAAGTTAATATGGTATTAGTGCATCGAGAGGTGGCTAGTATTACATTCATGTTCTTGATTAATACACTTGGATATTAAATTGAGTTGGAATAAAGGTTTGAAAATCGGAGTGAAGCTTACGGTGAAATCATAAATTTAATTCTCCATCAATTGTTTGAAATTCTGGATTTTGATATTAGTGATTGTTTTGTGGTAGTTTATTTATTAATTAATTTAGTTTCTATAATTTTAAACCATTGAATTGAATGGTTTAATAAAATTAGGATTAATAGGAAATTGATAATTGTGAAGTTAAAATTCTTGCTAATTTGTCTTCGTGGGAACGATACTTTATTCACTACTATATTACTTGTTGACCACATACACTTGCGTGTTTTGTGCGTATCAAATACATGGTACAGAAACAAATACAACTTCAGTAATACAATTGTCGTGCAAAATATGACAACACATATACGGTGAATTTGAATACAAATATTGTCTAATAGACAGTATACAAACACAAAAGGAGTCCTCATTAAAATTATTGATACACTATTTTGCAAAATAGTGAGGACTACTAAAACAACTATCTTGAATCATCACTCCATACCCCGGCTAGTTCCTGCTATGTTCTCACCTCCTGAGAAGAAAAATGGAACAAAAAAGAAAAATGGTGAGCTCAACTAGCCCAGTAAAGAATATAATGAGTAAGATAATATACAACAAATTATCATTAGTATTCAACAGGGAAAAATCTGATAAAATATAATAGACAACAAGTTTTAGATCAACAACTGCAGCGGAAACAACAATCCATTAGAAGAGTCAAGTAGAGAAAGAATTCTACTATCTTCTAAGATTTAAAAGTACATCATCAATATTTTATCCCTGTAACATCAATCAATATACATCTTGAATCAAATATTCATCTTCGCACTACAGGCCAAAGATATTCATTTGTATCACCAGTTGGTCATGTTCATCTTAACACCTGTTCATCTTTGCACCACGGGCCAAAGATATTCATTAGGTAATCATTCATCTTTGCACTACAGGCCAAAGATATTCATTAGGTAATCATTCATCTTTGCACTACAGGCCAAAGATATTCAATAATATTATCATTTAGGACTAAGGATGATGAAAAATATCTTAAAGAAAACGAATCCAGTGAGATAAAAGATCAAAGATTAGGGATTCACACTTTAGTTTATCCAAGTTCAATAATACTCCATAATAACCAATTGTGAAGCAGAATTCAAAAATAAAGATCAAAACATGGATACAATCAAAGATAGTAACCATAATAGACGTCTTGGATAAAAAGGAGAAAATTTTATTTTTTGGTGAATAGTGCCGTTTTCGTGAATAGTGTCGTATACGTGAATAGTGCCGTATACGTGAATAGTAACCCCGACACAAAAAGGTAGAAATTTCACAATAAAATTCATACCAATAATTCGGTATAATGATATTGAAAGAATAACATCATTAAGAAGAAAATAACATCCCTTACCTCAAAATAACAGTACTTCTGATCGGAATATCTGTATAAGGCTGAAGGAAACTTGCAATGAATAGAAACTCACAATGTATCTAAATACTCACAAAATACGCTCGATAATATAGAGAGAGAAAGAGAGAAAACTTATTTCTGGTGTGATTTTTAATTCTAACTAAGCACCCTATTTATAGGAAAATGCTTAGAATGCCATAGCAGACTAACCTGCTACCTGATGACTTTACCTGCTACTATTCAAGCCCACCACTTTTGAAAATAAATTCCAGCACATTTCATTACTCACCAACCAAAAGTGGGGCCCACCATATTTTTATAAAAATATTTATTTCTGAAACTTCAATAATTCATAATTAATAGTCCTTTTATCAGAAAAATTCGAATCTCATGTTTATTCTATAGGAAATTAAATTCTCTACAACTTTGTAAGTTTAAGTTTTTCTAAATTCTAAACAAAAAATGACCGAAATCCACATACGGACGATTTTCAACACCTCTATTCCGATAAAATACTGATAAAATACCTCAACATTTATTCCTTCATTTTTATCCACATAAAATAAATATATTCATCATTTATATCCACATAAAATAAATATTTTCTTATCATATAAATCAATAATTTATTATTCATAAATAATATTACAGAATCACAATTATAGCAACCAGGTCTTCTCAGGAAAGAGGGGGCTTTCTGGTAAGGATTTCTCCTTATTGGCGCGTAATTAGGTGACCAAACCCCTTTCCTAAACAGAACTTCCTTAGACATTGTCAACAATGCTGTCTAATAATATTATTCAAATAATACGAATTATTGATCTAATAATGGAGATAATGTGCATTGACAATTATTGAAACAACAATAATATAAAATATCAACGCAAAAATTATTGAATCAATAAAATAAAATATTCAATAGTAATTACTGTAACAATTATTGATTAATGTCTTCTTATGTAAGAATCAATAATTTCAAAAATACTGTGCAATATCGTGTGCTACTGTGCAACCACGTGTATTACTGTA